>JAVJIF010021853.1:0-114719 GCA_038442645.1 Agave tequilana | reverse complement strand
AAAAAATTCTAACCTAAGTTAGGGTAGACTTAGACCTAGACGACTCCTAACTGATAGACTGTCCACGGGAGGTTTAGTGTAGACTCTAACCACAAGCTAATCAGCCAGGGAAGGGTAAGGTTGGGGGAGGTTTTCCGTCAGAAGACGTTCCTTAATTAAGTAACCAGCAACCTTCGGGCTTTCGGCCCTCAACCCCTTTCCTAGACACCGATTTTGCAAGAGTTAAATTCCAATACTTTTCCCCCTTAGGATAATCTCCTAAGTGAGTCCGAGATGTCCCTAGGGCCAACGTCTATTTTTTTTATTAAATTAGGCTTGGGTTAGTGAGTGCTTGGGAAAATGATTTTAGGGCTAAGGAAAGGGTAATGACCTCCCCCACCTTATCTTATTTACGGGTATGCCCTTAAATTTGAATTGGCAAGTGTACAAGAAATATAGCTAGGATACACTCAAAGCAAGAAAATCAAGCAAGAGTTTGTCCTAGTCTAAATGCAATGCAAACACGTACCTTGCCTCCACGCACTCTTCAACAGTAAAAATAAAGAATTGAAAGACACGTGCCTAAAATGCAAGTGTCTAAACAATTTTTAGCAATTATCAACCAATTTTACTGTTGTATTAATTAACAGGAATACAGTGAAGTATACAGGAAATCAAGTATAGAAGCAGTTGTATCTTGCAGAGAAGAAGCCCCTGCAAAAATTTTGTCAGAAGTGAGCTCTTTTGTGCCGCGTTTCCACGGCAAAGCTTGTGGATCCGCGGCACTCCAGAGGGATCCTGGGCTCTTCTTTCTTGAGCAGAGGCCCAGGTCCACTTATATGTAACTGCAACAAAGATTTTCCTGTTTCTTGACCTGTAACCTTCAAACAGAGAAGAAGAATCGTTTAGTACTTCACTTTACAACAAAAATAACGTCGCTCTCCCCGGCAACGGCGCCATTTTGATTAGACGAGAGAAGGTGTACTTATTATTATGTATAGAATGTGATAGATGTACCCTTTCTTGTCTCCGCTATAGCCTAGGGCTATACCGAGTCGGATCTCAGGGAGAGCTCGCGATGGAAGCTTTAACGTATGGTAGTGAAGTGATCAAACTAGTATCCTTCTCTTGATTATAAACTTAGTGAAGCAAATACAAAAGAAACCAAAAGAGGATGGATATGTTCATGGTGGAAGTGGAAAAGAAATCAAGAAGTGATGTGGATGTTGTATTCACAAGAAAAGAATCAAGAAACTTAAAGAAAGAGATCCAAGACTAGATTACCTTGCTAGCTTGCCAAAGCTTACCATCTCCTTGATAATGAAAGCTTTGCCTAATGTAGTCAATCCATAGGCTTAGAATTCCTCTCACATGTTGACCTAATTACTTTCTCATTTGCAAGATGGTGGTTTAACCATCGGAGAAGAGAAGATCATACACTTGCAAGATTAACAAAAGCAATCACCCATGAGTAGTGAAGTGGCTAAGCTAGTGGTAAACTAGTACATGGAATGAAAATTTAGCTACAAGAAGCCATTAAAGAACTAAAACAAAGCTTGAATTAGATTGCAAGAACTAAACAAAGCAATAAGGAAAGCAATTTAAAGAATGCAAGAAACTAGAATCAAACTCAAGTAGAGGAAAGGAGGATGGATCAATCCTTGCATAGCTTCAAGTGTCACCCTTGATTACACAAGCTCTCTCCCTCACAATCACTCTCTTTTGTAATGAAATCTAGGGATAGAGAAGAGAGATCTAAAGAAAGAAAACTAGAGAAAAACAACTAAAAATTACAAACCCTAAACTAATCTCCTCTCTTCTCTGATCAATCTTTGCTCGCAGGTCCAAGTGAGGTATTTATAGGCCCAGGAGAGTATCTTCGAGATCTAGTTGGTTGCCACAAAATCTGGGATCTCAACGGTCCCAGATTGCCGCGGATTGCCGCGGATACGCCGCGGATTCTGGGCCGTTGAGCCCAGATTTTCTGGTGAGATCTGGTCGTTGGGTGGTTATCCACGTGGACTACTTGGATTCTGAGTTGTTGCGCGGATCTCTCTAGATCTGGATTGGATTTGGCTTTATCTTTAATCTTTTAATTAATCACCTTAATTATTGCTAATTAAGGTAATTAATTGACTAACTCTCCTTTAAGTATATACCTGCAAATAAGTAGAGAAGAGGATAAAAATCACTTATTTATTTGTATTATGCATGGGGATTATGATATAAAATATGCAATATTGAGTTACAATCACAAACTTTACATTTTCTGTGCACAGGTTAAACTCGATCAAATTTTGTTGCGCTGTTGCTTCGGATTTGTGAAATTGTTTTTGAAAATCAACATTTAATCTTTTTCTAGCTTTATAAATCAAATTTAAAAATTTAAATCTAAATATTTTAAAATTTTAAAAATTATTTTTTAATGTTTCTTTTCTATCTCTAAGATTTAATTTTAAAATTATCTTTTACAGGGATATTGCATAACAAGTGAAGAATTGCACAACAAGACGGAGCTTTTTGCTTGCTAAAAAAATTGTTTTGCATTGTTAAATTAAATATTGCTTGCTTCAGAGTCATCAGAAAGGTTAGTATTTTTCTAACTCTACCCACGAATCTTTTATCAGTAGGGTTTTGAAAGTGCTTTGATTGGACTTGATTGTGCTGCATTAGTGAATTCTGTATAAAAAGTTCTTAAGAGTTGTTCCCCCCTCACATAAAGTCAAAATTTCATTACCCATTCCTTGGCTCAAAAATCACAATTGCATATAAGTTTTTCCCAAGCTTGAACTAATTAAAATCAATTAAAACTTGACCACTAGGATTTCGAGCTCATTAAGTGGATCTATTTTGGGAATACTCTGGTGATTACTTTCAAGCTCGCAAGAGAACTTTTTTTATTTAGAAAGGGTGAATTAGCCATTGCGGTGGTGCCTGGCCTGGAGGAAGGACTGAAGAACTTTCTTGTCGAAGAAAGGGTAACTGAAATTAGTAAGTACCCACCCTAAACTGAGAACTGAATCGCTTATTTGACCGGTTTAACCGGTCAGCCCATAATCTGTCCAACATGGTTAGAAGTTATCTAACTAGGGAGAATATATTCTTCTAACATTAGTGGTTAAAAATTGATTACCTTCAAATTAAGTTTAAGATAAAGAAAAAATTGTTTGGAGTTGATTGATTGAGTCATTTGTGTGTGCAACAAAAATAAAAAATAATAAAAATAAATAAATCAATTTCTTTCATTCCTCTCCCTTCCATCATTTTGAAATTCTTCCCTCTCATGGCCTATCCAAATCAAGATCTTTACAACATTATCATGATAAGTCATTTCCTCATTCTCATCCACCATTCTCACTCTGAGCTTTCATGACTATAACCAACTCACTATTTTATCTTTTTCATCTCATCCTTCCATGTGGTGCCATCACTGCCATGATTATTCTCATCATTTAAAATAATATCCTTTAATAGGGTATTTAGGACTAAGTCAAAACCAATTTGACACATTTCAAGTACTTACAAACAAACCTATCCATCAAACTTAAATTCGGAGGGTTGGAATTGTCCTCAATATTAATGGGATCAATCATATCAATCAAATTGATCCTATACTGAACCATCACTTTCATCTTGGGAATTTGATAATAAGCATGAGGAATTGCAGAGCACATTAGAGAAGAGTATAGAAATTATGCAACAGTGATACTTCAAATCAGTCAGATCAATCAAGAGATAATCGAGTCAAGTGCTCACATAGATATACATTTTGATAAGAGAATGACTAATCTAAATTAACTGCTTCAACCCCAATTCCAGATTAAACTCAAGAGTTTCATTAGTGCTATCAAGTGAACCAATTGGACATACCACAAGAGTCCACACCAAAGTTGACATAATTTTTGAATCTATGCCCTCATTATTTCACTTAAACCAAAAAAGAGTTTGAAGAGGATACCATAAGAGTCCACACCACATGTTGACATAATTTTTAATATGCGCCCGCATCATTTCATTTGAACTAAATTAAATAGTTTGAACAAGATGTTGAAGATTCATGAGCTTGACACGTCTTGCCATGAACCACAAATTGAACAATTTTTTGATGATGATTCTATATTTTTAGAGGAATTGTTTAAAGATGATTTGGTGATACATACTTTGAAGCATGTTGATTATAATGTTGAGGATGTATATATGGATGATGAGCCTATATTTTTGAAGAATTGTTTAAGGATGAGTGTGATCACAATTCTGAGAAGACATGCGTTGAGGAACTTAAGTCTAGAGTTCCCTTTAGGAGAAGGAAACTTGATTTGTGTATCTTCACTTTCGATGAGCTACTTAAAAATCAATCTTTTAAAAACTGGGTAGAGGTTAATATAACAGAAGGAAAAGATCAAGGTCAAGTAGACAATTTCAAAAATTGACACACTTTTAGAGTCTACTTTTAGACAACAAAGCCAGAAGGATTTTGTTTCTCCTTATGAATCTTTCATGAGATCACTAATTAAGACAATGATTTGAGTCATTGGATGTATCCCATGCAGATCAACCCTTCTATTTTGATGAGAATAAGACTAGGATGGACGAAGTACTAGAAAATGTCAAAAGTCAAAATCGGCATTCCCCTTATAGGTGTGAAAACAATTATCTACCTATGCCTCGTTACTCAAGAAATTTTGCATTCAAATTAGAAAATTTTGGTCACATATTTCTATATTCTTGAATGCACTACTGTCCCACTTCAAGGACCATGTAAGAAATCTATTTAATATTCTGGTCCAACATCGGAAGGCCATACATAGAGGTTGAGTGACATGTGGTTGTGTCTGGCAGAAGACGTTAATTTAGCGCTGCTGAGAGGCAACCCAAGAGATGTTATAAATAGTTTATTTTATTTTTTGTTTTATTTTCTTTTCTTTTCTAGAGTTTCTATTTCTTTATATGGGGAGATGCCTTTATCCAGATTTGATGGTATGCCTTCATCTTTCTATTTATTCTCACTATCTATTTCTTTTATTAGCTTATATGCTTATTGCAACTCCAAAGGTACTATCTACCTTTCACCTTGTTCATTTTTCAATGGTAGCACTTGTCTTTCAGTATCTTTGAAATCATCATGATTCATCATATTGAGCATACATGTTCACATTGAGGAAAATGTCAAGTTTAAGTATGGGGGAGGGTTCTAACATGGTTTTTTATTTAAAAAATAAAAATATATACTAACACTTTTTTTAAAAAAACTTTTTGAAATAGAAACTATATTTTGAATTATTTTTATTAGAAATTAAGTTAATTTTAAGAAATAGGAGAATCATAATTAGGACTTTTTATACTTAGTCAGAATAAGATGAATTGTTTGATTTCTATGGCTAGAAAGAAAAATTGAAAAGTAATTTAGTCTTGATTTTTACCTTAAAGAAATATGCATTTTTTTGCACTTACAGACAAAAGGTCAGAAACAAAGATTATCATGCCTTATATAAAAAAAAAGAGAGAACAAAGAAAAAATAAATATATGTTTTAAAAATCCTCTAATTAAGCTGGGTAATTGTTCCTCATGAAACATAAGCATTTACGCCTAAAAGTAGTTTATATCATAAATGAAACCCTCAGTTTTGTGGCCTTATTTGCTTGAATTCTTAAGTCCTTAGGGTGTTTTCTCACCCGGTGCCCTAAAACCATCCAGTTTGAAAGTCACCGACCTAAGCCTCGTTACATAGGCAAGCTAGAAGCCTAAGAGAACTAAGAGAAATTACTGCCATATATAAAAATAAAAATAAAATAAATAAAATAAGGCATAAGAGTTAGAGTGAAGAATCTCGAGTTAAAATTCATGATCTCAAAGGTGCAAATGATTTAGGATAAACAAAAAGACTAGATGAGAAATACAGTTTTAATCCTAAACTTAAATTGATAAAAAACTGCATGGAAACTAAGTTTAAGAATGATAGTTTAGTTATTCTAAGACTTATTGATCACTTCATTTTTACAAAAATTCTTCAAATATTTTCTGTTCTTTTCAAAATGCATTTTCAAAAATACTAACAATTTATTTCTTTTCTTTATGAATTTTTTTGGAGTAATCCACTGAAAATCCTCACGAGATAAAACACGTCTTCTAGGAGTAACTAAGAGGTTTAACAGCTTGTCGCACATGCTAAGTGCAATCGTGACTCCTATGAAAGTGAGTTGGGTTAGTTTACTTTTTTTTTTTTTTACTCGAGGACGAGCAAAAAGATAGGTATGGGGATGTGATTGTTCATCAAATGTGCATATTTTTAGTCATATTTTCATATTTATTTTTATAAAAATATGCTATGTAATTGTATTTTTGCTTAGTAATGTGCAGGCTTTTATAATTAAAAGAAGAAAAGAAAAGAAGCCCAAAAGATTAAAAAGAAGCCCAACAAGCCAAAGAAATTCAGAGATAGTCCAAATCCTAATTGGAGATAAAGGAGAAAAACTTAAATTCAGGTTGCTTAGCTAAAAGTCAAAAATAAAGAGGGAGAATTCAAATTTAAACTCGAATTTGAAGATGACTTGCTTTCCAAGTTAAAACAAAAGAATATTCTCTCAAAATCCAAAGTTTAAAGGAAGATTCTAAGAATATATCTCTTGATAAATGGACGAGATGAAGCAATTATTTTATGTAGAAGGAGTTCTTGTAATTGACGGTGACAGCTTCAATAAAAGTTCTTATATTCTTTTTCTTTAGTTTTTTCCTTTTTATTTACTTGCTTTAATTGCTTTCTTTTTATTATGCTTTCTTATCGCTTACATTAAAGAGAGTTTTTGTGAAAGAAAAGAGAGAAAGAATTAATTTAGAGTAACACTAGATTTAATTTTATTTAATGAGAGTTGTATTGAGAGTGACAGTCAATGTAAGTTTTCTACTTTTCTTTATCATTACTCATTTTAGTCAATTGCTGCTTCAACGTAATTTCTTCACTTGCCTTACTTAATTTACTCCAAAGTATGTTATTCTTTTTCAATCTTTTCTTTCTTTATTCTTTTCAATTATTTCTCTTTTAATTTAATAACTCTTCTAACCAATAATGATTTCAAAGCCATCTTCTATCGTTTACCTTCTTTATTCTAACTTAACTTCGTATTCTTTTATTTTTTTCAAAACAAAGAAGATCTTTAACTTATTTCGTAACTTAGAAAGAGAACTTGCCCAAACGGTTCCATGTAGTCCATCCTTGTGGATCACAACCCGCATAGCCACTTGCTATAGCGGTAGAATTGAGAAATCTTGCACTCTTTATTCTTAATTCTAAACTTAACATTTTCTATGCACAGTTGAATTCAATCAGAAACCCTGAAGAATAAACGTATCATGATGCTGAATATCTTTCATGGGTGGTATTATTTTCAAAAGCTTGTCATGTACCACTCCTTTGTACTCTTCCAATGATTGGCCTATCTTCTCAGGAATTTCTGTGGTTAGAGAAACATTTTCTTTGTCAACTAAAGTAAGGCTTTGCTTTGTTCCTCTTATTTCATAATGAACTCACCTTGATTGGATATGAATGTGAAATTAGGCTTCTCTTCTTCTATAGACTCTTTGGATAGGTGGAATAGGCTTCATAACAAAAGTGTTATCATCAAACGATTTTGCTTCGCTAACAGTCGCTTGAGGGTTCTGAAGGAAAATAACATCAGTTTGAATACCTGGCCACTCATCTGATTGTTAATTGCAGGCATATCAGTTTTTGATGAACCTCTCTTGGTTGATTACTCTTTAATTTATTGTTTCTTTTGTTGTTGTGGTCTTGTTTGACCGGTAAGATCTCATGACAGGTGGGGGTTGAATCACCATCTATTCACCTTCATAATCATCTTAAAATTCATTATATGGATAAATGGGATTGCACAATTTCTCTTCGTAGAAAACTTAAACTGAGGATGTTGTAAAAAAATACCGTGTTGGTGGATGATGTGGTGGTGATCAATGTGGTAGTGGTGATATGTGGTGGTGGATGATTCGATTGATGATCATATCTGCTTCGGTACGTACCCATCGGCTAAACTTCGATCATCAATATTAAGAAGCAACCTTTTGATCTCTTGGGTCAAACGATACAAGATAGATTTGATTGTGTTGTCCTTCCTTCTTGATGTGTCCATCCTTATGGAAAGGCCTTACAATCCATCGTCATCTCCTATCATCGTTGAAAAGTTGTCGAAACTCTAATACCACTTGATGCGGGAGGCAGAAGGAAATGACACTGATTAGATCTCGTTTTAGTGTCAGCGAACCTTGAAAGAACTTTCAGGTAGAAGATGTACTCGAATCTATGAGCATAACACTAGAATCGACGAGCAATTGACTCGAATCCACGAGCAAATGTAACAACTCAAATCCACGAGCAATTTGGAGAAAAACTCAAAAGTTTATTAATCAAAATCTAATACCAAAATAAGAATACAAGGACCTTCTTATAGGCTTACAAAAGAGTCCTAATCTAACTATGAAATCTAAATTCAAAATAAAGAAGATAAAATCAATCAAAGTCCAATTGGGCATTAAAAAATGTTCCTAAACTAACTCAAAATCTGGTTGATTCTCGTCTGGCGGTCGACCGCTAGCTCTTCTCAACATTGCTGGTCGACCAGGCGTTCGACCGACTTTGAGATTGGGCTCTCTGGTTTTGTGCTTGCTTTGGCTAGTCAATGAGATGGCCGATTGGGCGACTGGCACTTGGACTTATGCTTTGATCGGTTAACCGAATGGTCAATCGATAACTTGTGCTTTTCTTTGCTCGTCTTCTGTTGTAAGGCAGTCGATCAGGCGGACGATCGCTATGTTTACCTACCTTTCTTGGTCGATCAGATGATCAACCGAGACCTGAGTCTTGTACACAGTTTATCCTGAATTCTTGGCTTGGCCATCCTACATCAGTAAAATATTAGTTTTAAGTCAGCCTATGTGAAGAAAACAGTTTTTACAGTTTTTCAATTTGATACCTTTCAGTTTTTTGATCATAACTTTCAACTATGATATCTTATTGATGTGATTCAAGTTTCGTTAGAAAGATAGGTTAAAGGTTTATAAACTATTCCAATATAGTTGTTCATAATTCTAAAATTTTGACTGCTAAAAATGAGCTTTAAGTTAACTATTGAGCAAAATTGCTCTCTGGATATGATTTCTAGCGGCTATATTTTGTTCCTAATATTTTTTAATGACCATATTAATTAATAATGACCATAATATATATTCCTATAAATAGGAATTATTATGGAGACTTTTTCAATCAAAATTTCAAGTGCTACTCATTTTCCACATCATTAAGAGAGCTTTTCTGTGAGTTTTTCTTGAGCCATTAAAATACCGAATCTTTAGTATTCTCACACAATCTTGAGCTATTCTCTTCTATATATATATATATATATATATATATATAGAGATAGACTTGTATCCTTTCAAAAGGATTTGATCCCGGATCCTTCCCACTCAAAATCAACCCTCCAACATTCGAATACAAGATCCACTCCGTTGAAGTTGATCTATACTATTTCAAGTATCTATAAACCAAAAATCAAGTGTTTTAAATACTTTTGCCCATCCATCAAGCGACGCAAAATGGACGGTCGAAAGTAGTGAGTTGGTTAGATCTATGTCTTTAGACATACAAATTCTTGATCCGGCCATTTCATTATGATCTAAACATTTAAAAACCCTATAAACTAATTTTTGTTAGATTTTAAACGTTCTACACCGTTAAACTAACCAACTCACTATTTAGGCCGTCCGTTTTTCCCTACTTGATGGATGGGCAAAAAGTATTTAAAACACTTGATTTTTAGTTTATAGATACTTGAAATAGTATAGATCAACTTCAACGGAGTGGATCTTGTATTCGAATGTTGGAGGGTTGATTTTGAGTGGGAAGGATCCGGGATCAAATCCTTTGAAAGGATACAAGTCTATCTCTATATATATATATATATATATATATATATATAGAGAGATAGAGAGAGATAGACTTGTATCCTTTCAAAAGGATTTGATCCCGAATCCTTCCCACTCAAATTCAACCCTCCAACATTTGAATACAAGATCCACTCCATGAAGTTGATCTATACTATTTCAAGTATCTATAAACCAAAAATCAAGTGTTTTAAATACTTTTTGCCCATCCATCAAGTAGGGGAAAAACGGACGGCCTAAATAGTGAGTTGGTTAGTTTAACGGTGTAGAACATTTGAAATCTAACAAAAATTAGTTTATAGGGGTTTTTAAATGTTTAGATCATAATGAAATGGCCGGATCAAGAATTTGTATGTCTAAAGACATAGATCTAACCAACTCACTACTTTCGGCCGTCCATTTTGCGTCGCTTGATGGATGGGCAAAAAGTATTTAAACACTTGATTTTTGGTTTATAGATACTTGAAATAGTATAAATCAACTTCAACGGAGTGGATCTTGTATTCGAATGTTGGAGGGTTGAATTTGAGTGGGAAGGATCCGGGATCAAATCCTTTTGAAAGAATTCTTATAGAATATATATATATATATATATATATATAATATATATATATATATATATATATATATAATATAATATATATATATATATATATTCTATAAGAATTCTTGTTGTGAGAGTTTGTTTGTGGTCAAGGGTTTGATCACTACTGTTCAATCTTTATATTCAGCATTTAGAGGTTGCAGTCTCGAGCGAACTTGCAGGTTCATTTTTGTAGCACTTGTGGGAACAAGTGAGAGACTTCCAGGTCTGAGACTTCTTAGAAAACTTGTACCAGTGGATGATCGTGCGGGATCAAGCTTAGTGAAATTCATTGCTCATTGGTGAGGTAAGTGATGTAGGTCAAGTTGACCGAACCTCGAAAACATATCCTGTTTGCGTTCGCTATTCTCTCTCTCAACTTAACTCTACTCACTCTTATTTATATATATTTCATGTTTGTTACTTAATCTCTTCTTTACATGCTTGATATTGTTTGTGCCTAATTGTTATACTCCTTGCGCTATTATTCTTGTAATTATTTAGAATTATTTAATCATTTGTACACTTTTAATTAAGAAAACAATTGAGCACTTCAACTCTTAATAAGAGAAATCATGAGGAGAAGTTCAGAGCCCTTCACGGGGTTTACGACTTCATTTCTCATTATTAGTTTATTGTTTATATGTTTTAATTTTGTAATTGATTATAGCTAAGTTTTTAATTCTACAATAGATTTGCATATCACCTATTAACCCCCTCTAGGTGATTTCAAAGAGGAGATGGGATGTCTGGCAGATGAAGCTGATGAGTCGATGACCATCGCAGTGATCTTGCAGAGCTTGCGATAGCCGAGTGTCATTTCTTCCTCCTCTTTCTTATACCTGGGGTAGATTATGTGATGACAAATTAAGTGGTTAGGCTTTTTGAGAGACTGCTCATACAAAATTTTGTCATGAGAGAGCTTGCAAGGGACTGTTATGGATCATTAAATAAGAACTAGACCACTTGTTAATTAAAATTCTCTATCTTCTCCCTTTTACAGTTATATTTTTTTACGAGATATGTATAAAATGCATATATGTGGACATTTTCAGTTGCAAGTTGAATATGTGCCATCCTTCCAAAATGTAAAGAAAATGCAAACAAGAGAGACATTGATCTCCTCTCATGGTGCCATGTTTCCTCTTTAAGTTTTTTCTTTTTTATTAGTAATCAACTTTCTCATCTTCAGAAGTTTCATTTGAGAAGATTCAAAGAAGGGGATGTAGAAGGAGAAGAAATGAGATTAGAATTAGGATGTTAATTAACATGGAGAGGGTAGATTAATTATTTTTAGTTTTAATAGCAAAAAGAAGAATATTCTATTTTTATTCTTGATCACTAAAAATGTCACGCCCCGCTCCCAAAAAAAAAACGCTGGAGCGGAGACGCGACACGAGTCGGCGACGCATATACGCAAGGAAAATCCCTCATGCATACGCGCTAAGCCTTAAGTAACCTGAAACAAGCTATAAATCTAAACTGTAATAAATCATGAATACTGCAATGCCATATACAAGCAACCACGCATGATATCATATGATATAGAGACTGGAATAACAACTGAGCTGACATAACAAGAATCAGGAAATAATACGAAAGCTAGAAAGATAAAAGTACCAGAATAGAATAGGAAGAAGCTCTAGCTATTCGCGAAGCATACAGCCTCAACGAACACCTGCACAATGGAAACAAACCGTCCAATATCTGGACGTGCAAATCCAGGGTCGTCAGAATGCGACCATGGTGAGTGTGTGTGTAAAGGGGAAGAGCTCGTGCATATAAACATGTGCATAAAGAAATATCAAGAACAACTGCAGATATCATATAACTGAATAGCATGACAAACGACTGCAGATATAAGATAAATAAATATCATGACATGATAACATCTGAACTGAAGTATAACTGATAACAGCATGAACAAAGATATAAGACAACTATCACGTCTGTAAACTAACAACTGATGCCTGAATGTGTGACCTAGCATATGTCACTAGTCTAGTCTGATTGGTTATTATTAACCTAACTAGTGTAGTACTTAGCTGTGTCCCATACCACAGCCATTTTCCCACATATCAAACAATGTTATCGTTATTGTAACTGCCTGCCAACGTAGTGCATGTGTTTTGGAAGAGTACCGTGCATGCCCGGTACCACGGTCTAACACCCCTGGCACTGAACCAGGACAAGCCGCTAGGCTGACAACTGAAGACCACAGCCCCACACGAAAAGACAACTAGTGTGGCGCCGTAATCCGGGCATAGCCCTGACAACTAACAACTGAATGGGTAGCCAGTACTACCCTGGTTCCCCATGGTTGGAACCCACAACTCGGTACCATAAGAATCCTTCCAAAATACACGACATGCATCATCAGGCAATTACCCCTTGTTCCCCGGGTTATGGTGTCTTTTATTAATAAGCAATCAATGTTATTTAATATATAAAAGTGACCAATATCTCCAACAACTACTGATGTCAACACTAGCTGATAATCTGACAACATGTAACTGATAACTGATATCTGACAATTGTGATATCTGACAACTGTGATATCTCACAACTATGATATCTGACAACTGTGATATCTGACAACTCTGATATCCGACAACTGTGATATCTGACAACTAATATATGACATCTGAATAGAATACTGGAGATATAGCCACTAACACAATAGTGCCACTAACACAATAGTGTCACAGACAACTAGTGTCACTAACAACTATAACTGGTACAGATCTCTGCCAAATCATATAACTCTGAAGTACATATCTTATGATCACCAACAAATAATCTCACTAATAACTGATAAAGTGATGACTGCTGATAACTCTGAAATACATGACCACCGATATCAACTAGGTCACTATCACAATAGCTCAATCTCTATCAAGTGAAGTAATCAATAACTAATCACGAAACAATGGTATGTCCTCGAGATCAACAAGTCAACAGATACTGAAATAGAAAACATCCTCAAACAACTGCAATCCAAAATAGTTCACTTCTAAGTCAATACCAACAAGTCATCCATACTCAATGATATAATTAGTTGGTACATCCAGGAACTTTTGCATCTACTAATCCAAAACCAATATGATATCACATATCGAAGTCAAAGGTAAGATATCCATATATCTAGTCACAATCCAACAAAATCAGTCACATGTAAATACTGATCAATATCCAATATAAATAACATAAATCCCAGATCAATCCAAACTCTAACTAAGTCCATATACTGATCCAAGCATCAAGTAATCCAGTCTCTAACATCATAATAAGTCCATCATCAATACTCAAATGAATCATCACCTAAGTTATTCCCATGAAAGAATAACAAGTCTGGAAAGTACTTTACATGAAATATATCATCTGTCTTCAAATACCCGGATAAATTCTTAACTGAATTATCACCAAGTAACGAATATTAAATCTGATAATTGTCCAGATAAATTGTAGATCGTAAACCACAATCACAAACCAATCCAACATAAGATCAACCATGTGTACAGTCCAAGTTCCTTTACAAATAGTCCCAGTCCGAAACAATAATCATCTATTCATGAAATGATATAACTCTAATAACTCAATGTCCAAAAACAAGATCCATATTTATCTGATGCTCAACTATATACTTAATCTATCCAATCAATAGATCGAGCCAAGTTACAGTCTAAAGGTATATCAAAACTAGGCCTAAGCCAACAGTGACAAACTACCAACACATGAAATACTGCTAATACAAGCAAAATTCAGCTACATGAATAAAGTGGACAATCATATCTGTCTCATGAACTGGTACAAGCAATCAAACTAGTAAAGTATAACGAAAAGTCACATAAATGATAAAGGCAACATGTAAAGCATATCAATAACGATAAATACACAAGAACGAACACTCACATGAAATGACGCGGTTTCGGAACCGAATCTCGTATGGTCCTCATTGCACAAACTGGTACTGGTCTACGAATAATCCCATGCATCAGTCTTCGGATCATCATTGTATCGGGTCCACAACGGCACGAATCCTAATCGGGTCCGAGTCTCCTCTAGCGGGTCCGAAACAATGTAGCATGCAACCGAACATACAAATAAATATAAATGCTCGCTAAACACACTCCTGAGCATACCGACACATACGTGTACACCCACGTACACATACGTATACAAGCATACACAACAATACATATATATAAACATGCCTACATATTATACACTTACATATATACTAATGCATAATTACACATATAGGTGTACACATTAATTTATTTAATTGCATACATATCCAATTACTAAATAACTATTATTAACTATAAATACATATACATTAATTAATTACATCCATGCATGCACATATACATCATGCATACACATGCATGCATGTCACACTCACGCACACACTAACACAAATATAAATGAACTTCCCAATAATTACACAAATGCCATTATACATGAAAATAACGCTAACCTCGGGGCAACTTGCGGCGCACCGATGGAGGCTCCGACGGAGGCGTCCGGGGTCGCGGAGGGTGTCGTTGAATAGAGCGACTCGCCGTGAAGGGCGTGGAGTGCATTCGTGCTCACCGACGGCGATCAACGGCATCCCACGGAGAGGCCGAAAATGGTTCGGAGGGAGATTTGCCGCATATGAAAACAAAACACACATGACTAATTAAATTATATTACATGCCTATATGTTTCAACCAATCAAAATCACTCATAAAATGAAAGAAGGGAATTTGAGAGTATAAGGGACACTCACGCATGGGGACCTGGCCAATGGGAAGCTTGCGGCCATGGCATTAATTCACACAAATGGCAATATAGATGAAAGTTAGATCTCAACTAATACAATCCCCATCAACAACAAAGCAATTAATGTACACATATTAAATGTAATACTCCAAATTAAATTCACAGCCAGAGAGGAGGGAGAAGGGTCTCACGCTGACTTGACCAATGGGGATTTGGGACTCGGGTAGGTGTTGTTGCCATGGATGGCTCACGGCAAGAGGTATGGCCTGGAATTGCCGTGACCAAGGGCGCTGGTGTGTTCGGGAAGATTGCGGCTCCGGTGTGTGATGATGGCCGGCCAGGCTGCTGGGGTTCTGGTGCGGTTGTGAAGCCAGCCAAGGGCGCTGCTGCTGGTTGCTGCTACGCTTGTTGCCGAAGGGAGAGAAGCAGCCGGCTGTGGTGGAGGAGCTCCGGGCTGCTGGAAATGGCTAGGAGGAGTGCTGCCACGAGGAGGAGTTGGGGCACAGGCCTGTTGGAGGTTGCGGATCAAGGGGGAAGCCGGGTGATGTTGCTGCCGCAAAGGGCCTGCTGCGCTGGGGTTATTGGCGGCTGAAGATGATAGGTTTAGGGATTATTAACTAGGTTTTTGGTTTAGATTAGGAAATATAATATGGATTTGGGTATTGGGTCTATGGGCTATAAGGAAATGGGCTCAAATTAGCACAAGAGATAAATACAATTGATGTGGGCTAAGGTCCCTTGGGCTAAAAGAAAAATAAATGTTTATAACATATAAACAATAACAATTAATAAACTAGATAATCATAATTAATTAGTAATAACCATAGTAATAAATACTAATAATAATTAAAATGCTCATAACCATATACTGATACATCATAATAATAACAATAATGTTATTAATAATAATAACACAATAATAATAAAAATAATTAACAACGAAATGATATAGAAATATCCACTACCAATAATATCTATCAATAATAGCAATAGAAAAATAAATAAATAATAATTGTAATAAAAGAATAATAATAATAATAATGGAATTAACCACTAATAATATTAACAACTAATAGAAAAAAATAATAATAATAGTTAGCAAAGAAATGTCAATGATTAATAATGGTAAACATAAAACTAAATTACTATTTACTATCTCAAAAATAACTTGCATATTTAATAATAAGAATTACAGGAAAAATAATAAATTAAGTTGAGTAAATAAAAATTAATCAGTAAATCAAATAAATACTTTAAGAAAATAAAAATACAGTATTATCAACTAGGGATCTTACATTCTACCCACCTTATAAAAATTTCGTCCCCGAAATTCAAATAGGGCAGGGATAAGTAAAAGAATCCCAAAATCAAAGGAGAAAATAAACAAACTTCACGTCGCTTCTCTGCACATTATAAATCCACCACGCTTCCGCTGCGCCTCTCTGGTTTCTGCTACCTACTTCAGCAAGAAATAACCAATCCCAAGAGACAAAGTCAAAGAATAGAATCGGGAAGGATGGCAAGAAGCAAGATGAAAATACAGATCACTCAAAAGAGAGTAGAAATCAAGAATATCCAATGATCAAAGATAAGGATTCCCAAAAGAAGGATGAAATCAAGATGGAAATCTAAATCACTCTAAAGGGAGTGTTGGAATTATGGATATCGAATGATCAAGAAATGAAATTCCAAAGAGAGGACGGCCAACTCCAAATGGACTGAATATCATAATGGATAATATATGCATATTGCAGTATAACTATAGCTTGTTTTCAAGTTTTTGGTAAGAACTTGGTTCCCTTGCGAAATAAAAGTCAAAAATTCAAGATCGCAAGTCGAAAACCTGGCTCTGATACCAAGAAAACCCTGTCACGCCCCGCTTCCCAAAAAAAACGTTGGAGCGGAGACGCGACACGAGTCGGCGACGCATATACGCAAGGAAAATCCCTCATGCATACGCGCTAAGCCTTAAGTAACCTGAAACAAGCTATAAATCTAAACTGTAATAAATCATGAATACTGCAATGCCATATACAAGCAACCACGCATGATATCATATGATATAGAGACTGGAATAACAACTGAGCTGACATAACAAGAATCAGGAAATAATACGAAAGCTAGAAAGATAAAAGTACCAGAATAGAATAGGAAGAAGCTCTAGCTATTCGCGAAGCATACAGCCTCAACGAACACCTGCACAATGGAAACAAACCGTCCAATATCTGGACGTACAAATCCAAGGTCGTCAGAACGCGACCATGGTGAGTGTGTGTGTAAAGGGGAAAGAGCTCGTGCATATAAACATGTGCATAAAGAAATATCAAGAACAACTGCAGATATCATATAACTGAATAGTATGACAAACGACTGCAGATATAAGATAATAAATATCATGACATGATAACATCTGAACTGAAGTATAACTGATAACAGCATGAACAAAGATATAAGACAACTATCACGTCTGTAACTAACAACTGATGCCTGAATGTGTGACCTAGCATATGTCACTAGTCTGATTGGTTATTATTAACCTAACTAGTGTAGTACTTAGCTGTGTCCCATACCACAGCCATTTTCCCACATATCAAACAATGTTATCGTTGTTGTAACTGCCTGCCAACGTAGTGCATGTGTTTTGGAAGAGTACCGTGCATGCCCGGTACCACGGTCTAACACCCCTGGCACTGAACAAGGACAAGCCGCTAGGCTCTGACAACTGAAGACCACAGCCCCACACGAAAAGACAACTAGTGTGGCCCGTAATCCGGGCATAGCCCTGACAACTGACAGCTGAATGGGTAGCCAGTACTACCCTGGTTCCCCATGGTTGGAACCCACAACTCGGTACCATAAGAATCCTTCCAAAATACACGACATGCATCATCAGGCAATTACCCCTTGTTCCCGGGTTATGGTGTCTTTTATTAATAAGCAATCAATGTTATTTAATATATAAAAGTGACCAAAATCTCCAACAACTACTGATGTCAAACTAGCTGATAATCTGACAACAGGTAACTGATAACTGATATCTGACAATTGTGATATCTGACAACTGTGATATCTCACAACTATGATATCTGACAACTGTGATATCTGACAACTCTGATATCCGACAACTGTGATATCTGACAACTAATATCAGACATCTGAATAGAATACTGGAGATATAGCCACTAACACAATAGTACCACTAACACAATAGTGTCACAGACAACTAGTGTCACTAACAACTATAACTGGTATAGATCTCTGCCAACTCATATAACTCTGAAGTACATATCTTATGATCACCAACAAATAATCTCACTAATAACTGATAAAGTGATGACTGCTGATAACTCTGAAATACATGACCACCGATATCAACTAGGTCACTATCACAATAGCTCAATCTCTATCAAGTGAAGTAATCAATAACTAATCACGAAACAATGGTATGTCCTCGAGATCAACAAGTCAACGGATACTGAAATAGAAAACACCCTCAAACAACTGCAATCCAAAATAGTTCACTTCTAAGTCAATACCAACAAGTCATCCATACTCAATGATATAATTAGTTGGTACATCCAGGAACTTTGCTTCTACTAATCCAAAAACCAATATGATATCACATATCGAAGTCAAAGGTAAGATATCCATATATCTAGTCACAATCCAACAAAATCAGTCACATGTAAATACTGATCAATATCCAATATAAATAACATAAATCCCAGATCAATCCAAACTCTAACTAAGTCCATATACTGATCCAAGCATCAAGTAATCCAGTCTCTAACATCATAATAAGTCCATCATCAATACTCAAATGAATCATCACCTAAGTTATTCCCATGAAAGAATAACAAGTCTGGAAAGTACTTTACATGAAATATATCATCTGTCTTCAAATACCCGGATAAATTCTTAACTGAATTATCACCAAGTAACGAATATTAAATCTGATAATTGTCCAGATAAATTGTAGATCGTAAACCACAATCACAAACCAATCCAACATAAGATCAACCATGTGTACAGTCCAAGTTCCTTTACAAATAGTCCCAGTCCGAAACAATATTCATCTATTCATGAAATGATATAACTCTAATAACTCAATGTCCAAAAACAAGATCCATATTTATCTGATGCTCAACTATATACTTAATCTATCCAATCAATAGATCGAGCCAAGTTACAGTCTAAAGGTATATCAAAACTAGGCCTAAGCCAACAGTGACAAACTACCAACACATGAAATACTGCTAATACAAGCAAAAGTCAGCTACATGAATAAAGTGGACAATCATATATGTCTCATGAACTGGTACAAGCAATCAAACTAGTAAAGTATAACGAAAAGTCACATAAAATGATAAAGGCAACATGTAAAGCATATCAATAACGATAAATACAGAAGAACGAACACTCACATGAAATGACGCGGTTTCGGAACCGAATCTCGTATGGTCCTCACTGCACAAACTGGTACTGGTCTACGAATAATCCCATGCATCAGTCTTCGGAACATCATTGTATCGGGTCCACAACGGTACGAATCCGAATCGGGTCCGAGTCTCCTCTAGCGGGTCCGAAACACTGTAGCATGCAACCGAACATACAAATAAATATAAATGCTCGCTAAACACACTCCTGAGCATACCGACACATACGTGTACACCTACGTACACATACGTATACAAGCATACACAACAATACATATATATAAACATGCCTACATATTATACACTTACATATATACTAATGCATAATTACACATATAGGTGTACACATTAATTTATTTAATTGCATACATATCCAAATTACTAAATAACTATTATTAACTATAAATACATATACATTAATTAATACATCCATGCATGCACATATACATCATGCATACACATGCATGCATGTCACACTCACGCACACACTAACACAAATATAAATGAACTTCCCAATAATTACACAAATGCCATTATACATGAAATAACGCTAACCTCGGGGCAACTTGCGGCGCACCGATGGAGGCTCCGACGGAGGCGTCCGGGGTCGCGGAGGGTGTCGTTGAATAGAGCGACTCGCCGTGAAGGGCGTGGGGTGCGTTCGTGCTCACCGACGGCGATCAACGGCATCCCACGGAGAGGCCGAAAATGGTTCAGAGGGAGATTTTGCCGCATATGAAAACAAAACACATATGACTAATTAAATTATATTACATGCCTATATGTTTCAACCAATCAAAATCACTCATAAAATGAAAGAAGGGAATTTGAGAGTATAAGGGACACTCACGCATGGGGACCTGGCCACTGGGAAGCTTGCGGCCATGGCATTAATTCACACAAATGGCAATATAGATGAAAGTTAGATCTCAACTAATACAATCCCCATCAACAACAAAGCAATTAATGTACACATATTAAATGTAATACTCCAAATTAAATTCACAGCCAGAGAGGAGGGAGAAGGGTCTCACGCTGACTTGACCAATGGGGATTTGGGACTCGGGTAGGTGTTGTTGCCATGGATGACTCACGGCAAGAGGTATGGCCTGGAATTGCCGTGACCAAGGGCGCTGGTGTGTTCGGGAACATTGCGGCTCCGGTGTGTGATGATGGCCGACCAGGCTGCTGGGGTTCTGGTGCGGTTGTGAAGCCAGCCAAGGGGCGCTGCTGCTGGTTGCTGCTACGCTTGTTGCCGAAGGGAGAAGCAGCCGGCTGTGTTGGAGGAGCTCCGGGCTACTGGAAATGGCTAGGAGGAGTGCTGCCACGAGGAGGAGTTGGGGCACAGGCCTGTTGGAGGTGCGGATCAAGGGGGAAGCGGGTGATGTTGCTGCCGCAAAGGGCCTGCTGCGCTGGGGTTATTGGCGGCTGAAGATAATAGGTTTAGGGATTATTAACTAGGTTTTTGGTTTAGATTAGGAAATATAATATGGATTTGGGTATTGGGTCTATGGGCTATAAGGAAATGGGCTCAAATTAGCACAAGAGATAAATACAATTGATGTGGGCTAAGGTCCCTTGGGCTAAAAGAAAAATAAATGTGTATATACATATAAACAATAACAATTAATAAACTAGATAATCATAATTAATTAGTAATAACCATAGTAATAAATACTAATAATAATTAAAATGCTCATAACCATATACTGATACATCATAATAATAACAATAATGTTATTAATAATATAACACAATAATAATAATAAAAATAATTAACAACGAAATGATAATAGAAATATCCACTACCACAATAATATCTATCAATAATAGCAATAGAAAAATAAATAAATAATAATTGTAATAAAAGAATAATAATAATAATGGAAATTAACCACTAATAATATTAACAACTAATAGAAATAGAATAATAATAATAGTTAGCAAAGAAATGTCAATGATTAATAATGGTAAACATAAAACTAAATTACTATTTACTATCTCAAAAATAACTTGCATATTTAATAATAATAATCACAGGAAAAATAATAAATTAAGTTGAGTAAATAAAAATTAATCAGTAAATCAAAATAAATACTTTAAGAAAATAAAAATACAATATTATCAACTAGGGATCTTACAAACAACATGACCATAAATATATTCAAGAACTTTAAGGGGTGAATTAACAATATAAATGATTTGAGGGGTATATTTCTAGATATAGAAGATTTGGAGGGTACATATAAAATAATCTTACTATTTTTTGAGAAAATCGTAAGGAAAGAACCTCAATGTTTCATTAATAAGAACTTAATGAAATTTTTTCAAGATAGAAGTGTACAAACTTGTATGTGATTGACAAAAAAAATAGAGTTTAGGAAAGTATTTATCTGATTCATGATGGACTTTGAATTCTTGCAATTTAACAATAATAGCAATGGCAATACGGGTCGATCCTTAGGGAGAGATGCGATGGAAGCGTTTTGGTAACTTTTTAAACAAAACTTGGTTAGATAGTTCTTCTTTGAATAAGGAAAAAGAGTTTTAAGTTAAGTGTTAGAGGTAGAAATATGAAGATAGAATTTGATTTAGAAATTAAGATTTCGGAAAGAATTAAAAAACAAGGCTTAGTAATCATCTACCACCGCTAACTTTCTAACCTATGCTAGAATATACTTCACTTTGAATTAAAAAAGTTATACCTAATAGTTGCATTCAATTCAAGTAAGACATAAGATGAAAAAAACCCTATTTGTAATAATCACTAAGCAAGACCTAATATTAGACTATCAAAGCCTTCCAAGAATAGAATATGAAGAATAATTGAAATTCAACATTAAACTATCAAGACAATCTAAGTATAGAATAAGAAAAATTATTGACTAGTATTAGCAAATAATAGATCAATTAGTCACCATCATATGCCTTCAAGAATATTAGACTATTTTAGGGTCTAAGCATGCATATGATTCAATCGGTCATCTAACGTAAAACTAAAAGTAGTGGTGGATAGAGTTTAATAAGCCATGAAATAAATTAGCTATGCATGATGAAGCTTAAATAAAGCTTAGTAAAAAGATGTATGATAATAAAGAGAGTAAATAACAATAAAAGAGAAATTGGAATGAAGAATAGAAGAATCTTATTATTGATGTTGTCAACTTCAATTTACAAAGGCTTCCTCCTTCTTTATAATTCAAAACTTGAACTAAACCCTAAGAAATTACAAAAGAAATTTGGAAAAGAGACTAAAAAAAAATCTTAAGTTATAATCTTAAAATTGATTCTGAGTATCCCTCTTTACTGCTTCTATTATAAGAGAAGTAGATGAATAATCGAACTCATACAAACAATATGACTCTATTCGTCCATTTCCCTCTTTTTAACTCTAGTGGTATTTTATAAGAGAAGTAGATGGTATAACAAATCGAACTCACACCCAACCCCAACAACAAAACAGAAAACTTTGCACCAAAGCGCGAGGCCTGCTTCCATCTCGTTCATCTATCAATATCAGGTGTCGCTTATCTATTCATCTCTCCACAATTTACTAAACAGAATATTATTTTCCTTAGACTTTCTCTATCATTTAGAATTTTTATTGAATAATTTTTTTCTGATAACATGGGACGCAGTTATCTATCTGATTTCAGTTGATTCTCTTTATCTCAATTTAGGATACGATTAAATCTGAATATCTTCTTTGATTTCAAATGGTTTAAATGAAATCTGAATGTAGATAGTATTGAACAATTAGAAGCTTCCTTCATCTTTATCTTCCTAGTTAAATAACTACACACCATAAATAAAAAAAGGGTTCAATAACAAAGTTTCTTTAAAAATAATCAAATGTTAAATGTGCAAATGTGTTAATAAATATGTATTGCCCGAAGCCATCGCTCTAGTTTTGATGATGATTAACTCATATAGTTATAGTACTAATGATCTTGTGTTTATTTAGTCTCAGATATTTGATCAAGATCTTAGCAGGTGTTTAGCTTTAACAAAAGATTTAAAGTCAAGTTTTGGAGCTAGCACATGTTGATTTAAGAGCTCGCGCATCAAAATTGCGTTAGGTACTTAAGAGGAGTCTAGCTCATTAGATCAAGGTTTGGACCAAGTCAAGAAGGAGAAGAAGATTTTCAAAGAGAAGATTTCAAGAAGACTGGTGTCATGTTTGTAAGTGTCAAGATTTTATTTTTAGATAAAATGTAAAGGATAGATTAGTTGATGGATTGCTCAAGTTCATATACACACACACAAGATTTATATGTGTTTTCATAAAAGAGTTTTTGTTTTGAAAAATACCGGTTGGTTTTTAAGCTTTAATATATATATGTGTGTGTGTGTGTGTTTTATCAAAACTTTTTAGAGTTTATGTTAAAAATGTTGCCCAGAGGCCTTCCACTCTAGTTTTGATGATGACAAACTCATTTAGTTATGTGTACTAATAATCTTGTGATTTTAGTTTCAGATCATTAATCAAGTTATTAGTAGGTGATTAGCTTCAACAAGAAGATTTGGAAGCTTTCACATGTTGATTCAAGAGCCCGAGCGTCAAAGATCATAATAGCACTTGCTCGTTGGATCAAAGAGTTTTAGATCGAGTCGGCTTGGAGATTGCGCTCTACAAGAAGACATCGGTATCATAGTTTAGTTTGTGTTTAGATCCAAATTGTAAAGATTAGAATAGTATGATATGCCAAGTTCACAACACACATGTTTCACGTTTTGAATATTGGTTTTCGGTTTTTCCGTTTTGGTTTTTAACCGATCTTGGTTCATGAATAGATAGATCAAAACAAGTTTACTTGGTTTAATGTATATTAGATTTGTTCTATATACATGCATGCTTAACTTTCTAGACAAACTTAGTTTAATAGTCTATTTCATGTGTTTTATGTTTTGGTATTTTTGACAAAACATATTTTGGAATAATGACAAAAACATGGATATATATATATGTTTCATGTATATAGGATTATATCCATGTGCATCATGCCTAAATGTTGTTTAATATCATGTTTTTGTATTTGGATAAGTTTTGGACAAAATGTATTTTCTATTCAAAATTCAAGTTTTAGAAAATACAAGTTTGGATTTTGGTAAAAATGATAAGACACAAAAATGTTTAAAAATGTTTGTTATTTGGGATGAAATTTTTATCACATGTTTATATTTCAATATAAAATTAGAAAACTATTTTTGTGTAATTTTTACAAGTTTATGGATTTATTAAAATACTTTTCCATCCTGTTTTCTGACCCAGGACACTGGCTGACAGGCCAGGTCGGTCGACCGTGCGGTCGGCCGAACAATGGCCGGTCGACCCAGCGGTCGATCGACGTGCACAGAGCTATGCGTCTGGCAGCACAGTGGGACGGTCGGCCGGGCTGGCCGACCGGACCAGAGAGCAGTGCTCTCTGTTCTTTTCGGTCGACCAGGCGGTCGACCGTCAGTTAACAACGGTAAAATGTGACCGTTGGCGGTCGACTGAGCGGTCGAACGGTAGGTCATTTCTGGCAGTTTCTGCTGCCAACGGCTATTATTTTCTGGGGGCTATAAATACCCCATTAATGGCCAGTTTTCTCTAAGATTTTTTTGTGCGAAATTTTCCTGACTCTCTAGTGTTTTCACAGCAATTAAAAGAATTTTTTAGGCTTTAGATTGAACAATCTTTTTGGTGTTTTGCTAGGGTTGGAAGATCAAAGAAAAGGGTTTTTGGAAAAGATTTTGATTCAACTTCTATATCTTGGTTTCAGTTTTTTCCAAGGATTTTCTTTGTGATTTTGATTTCCATTCCATTGGTTTTCTCCACACTTGAGCTACATCTACTATCTTTCTATAGGATCTTTGTGTGGGAGAGAAGAGATTGTTTGTGGTTGTTTTAGACCACTAAGTTGAAAACCCTTCATTTGCTTGGCTTTGTGCCTTTCCCTCATTGTGTGAGGAGGTTGTGCATTTGGGTTTATCCCTCAAGTGGTGAGGTGATCCTTGTGTAAGCTTTGTGCTAATCCCTCAAGTTGTGAGGTGATTGTTTGTTGGCTTGGAGTTGTGCCTCAAGGAGGAGGTTGGTGTTTGTAAGGAGAGGAGTTGGGTACTCCTTGTAATTGTTATTGCCCCAAATCCTCGGTGGAGGTTCCCTTTGTGGGAGTCCTTTGTGGACAAGCTAGTGGACTTAAAATCCTTCTGGGTGAAGCGGGGGATGTAAAGCTGGGTGCTCGAACCTCGAAACATATCTTGTTGTTTGTGCTTGATCCCTTGCCTCTTACTCTCTCTCTCTCTCTATTACTTTATGCCTTGCATCTATTCATATTGTGCATTCATAATATTTGCTTGGATTGTTTGAGTGTGCATCTCTTGTTATTGCAATTAGT
Source organism: Agave tequilana (assembly GCA_038442645.1). Classification (NCBI taxonomy): domain Eukaryota; kingdom Viridiplantae; phylum Streptophyta; class Magnoliopsida; order Asparagales; family Asparagaceae; genus Agave; species Agave tequilana. The sequence goes on along the minus strand of JAVJIF010021853.1, from coordinate 88,628 downwards.
TTTTAAATTCCGCATTAAGTTCATTAGATTAGCATAATCACCTATTCACCCCCCTCTAGGTGATTTTCAAAAAAACATAGATATTTCATCATATATGTATAGTGGATCATATCCATACACACTAAGCTTCAAAAGTATTTAAAATATCTTGCTTTTGTATTTGGAGAAGTTTTGAAAAATTGTTTTTCAATTTGGAGATAGTTTTTGAAAAATACAGATTTTTCTTTAAGCAAAAATTTCCATATCACAAAAATAGTTCAAAATGCTTACAATATATTTTGAGTTTTAGTCAAACATGTTTGTAATTCAAAGTATACTAATGAACTTATTTTGTGAAATTTATGAGAATTTATGGGATTTTATAAAGGTAAAAGACCAAGTTTTAATCCCTCAAAAGATGTTGGACCAGGCCTTCTGCCGGTCGATCGGGACGATCGACCGAGACAGAAGTCGGCGATGGTCCGGTCGACTGATGTGTATAGACATGCACGATCTATTTTGCTCGAGGGCCGGTCGACCGCCAGACTCTCTGGATCTGGCCCTGGTCAACCGGGCAGTCAACCGGCAGAGAGTTCTGCTCTCTGTATCTAGGCCTCGTCGACCGGGCGGTCGACTGATGGCACAACGGTTAGAAATCTAACAGTTGACGGTCGGCCGGACTATCGATCGACAGCAGGAATCCTCCTGAGTTAGACTCTAACGGCTATATTTTTTAGGCCTAAAAATTGGGGCTGTTTTGAGCTGTTTTCTACAAGATTTGAAGTTAGTTTTAAGCTAGTTTTTCCTACCTTTCTAGGTGTTTATTTCCACTTATTTTAGAGCCAAATACTTCCATATCAAAAGGAGAGATTTTCAAGAGTATTTTGAAAAAGAGATTTCTTGAGTTTTTCACCAAAATTCTATCCAAGTTTTTCTCACACATATTTGAGCTATCCATTGATATATCAATCATCTAGGGATATTTGTTATGAGAGTTTTTGAGATGATCAAAGTGTTGAGATCACCAAAGTGTTCATCTTTGCATTTAAGGAGGTGAACTTACGGGTTCGTGTCGTTTCGAGTTCTTGCGGGAGCTCGGTGTAGAGGTGCGGCCTCAGCAAACTAGTGTGCTTGTGCTTGTCTTGCGAGAACAAGAGAGGGACTAGTGAGTTTAAGGAGTTTTAGTGTGAACTCATTGTAGGTGTTGCGGTGTCAAGTGATCCGGTGGGATCGATTCTAGTGAAAATCCTTCATACTGTTGAAGGCGAGGACGTAGAGCAAGGGAGCTCGAGCCTCAAAATAAACCTCTCGTGTTTGCGATTACTCTCTAATTAGTCTCTAAAACTGTATATTTTATATCACATCTTCACATTTATTTAATATAAATTCTGTTAATAATACTTCTCTTGCATGTTTCTAGGTCCATGACATGAAATTAAGATGAAGACCCAAAATTATCATTTATTGGTAATTAACGGCCTACAAAGATAGCCATTGACTTTGGAGTTGATTCTGTCAAAATCAGAGACCCAAAACCTAAAACTGTGACATCCAGCCGATAGGGAACAGGAGAGGACAGCCTAGCAGGCGGCGCGCGGCCACCCTATAGCTCCCTTGTAGAGTTGCGCGGCTCCGTTACGTGTACCCAGATGCCCAGTTTTGCATAAAAAATGCTCGGGGATTTCCAGAGCACCGGGGAGAGGAGTTTTTGAGTAGTTTAGGTTCGTTTTAGGGTTTTTCTTTCCATGTTGTAGCTTAATTTAGTTAGGTTAGTTCTTCTTCTTCCTCCTCGACTGTATTTTTCATTTCTGGTAGATCTTGTAATAGGAGAGAGAGTGACACATGTTGGAATGCAAGAGTGCTTGTAATAGAAGGTGACAAGCTATGAAAGGTGTTGTCTTTACCTCTCTTTTTTTTCATCTAACTCCTTTTTTATATGTTTAGCTGATCTTTTCTCACATGGAAACTAACTACTAATCACTAACTAGTCTAACTTCTTACTTGATGATCCACATGAATCTAATAGTCTCTACTTGGCCTTACTCTTGTAAGAGCCATTGATGGCTCATGATGATGGATTAACACTCTAACTTTCTAACTCTCTAACAAGTTAACATTACTTTACTCCATGCTTACTTTTAGTTTTGATGGTTTAAGTGTAACTTGCACTTGTTTTGTTGAGTTGGGATGCGATGAGTACATATGGGTCATGCTTTGAAACGCTCTTGAATTAACGACTAGTAATGGCCAATGATATATGCGAGGCAACTATCACTAAGAGGTTAGCATGTTGATGGAGTCATTAGTAGTTAGTAGCCATAGGTTTTCTTTATCTTTTCATTTATTTTAGATATAAAAATAAAATCACAAATACCATTCTTCTATGTTTCTCACTTCTTTGTTTTCACCGTACTTCTCTTTTTATTCTTTGTTTCTTTTCTTTTGATTCTTTAAAACTTTGAAGAACCGTTAACATACATATGAACATACCGTGTAAGCTTCTATCGTCTCCTATCCTTGTGGATTCGACTCGTTTTAGCCTCTATGCTATAACGGAATTATAGGAAGCCAAAGCACACACTTTAAATCTTGATTTCAAAATATATACTTTTTGTGTGCGGTTTTCCCCCGATCACTCTCTCTGTATCTCTTACTTGTGTTTATTCTTGCATGCTCTTATTGTTCATATTCATTACTTGCTTGATATACTTGTGCTTAAATTGTTATATGCTTGAGATTTTTTGCTCACAATTTACTCAACCAAGAGAGCCATAGCGATACCTCAACTTTAATCTAGAGGAATTGAGGAGATAGTCTAGAGCCCTTCACCGGGAATTCGGCTACACTCTTATGTATACTTGATGTGTATAGCTTAATAGTTTTTAGTTTGCATAAATAATTTTAACTCCATATTAATTCTTTATTAGATTAGCTAGTCACCTATTTACCCCCTCTAGGTGACCTACAAGTGGTATCAGAGCTTGGTGCTCTTGATTTGGGTCTAGCAACCTTGAGTTAAAGATCCTCATTTTTAGCTAATCATAATATTTGTTTTACACACACATGGATTTCATGACCTCCCATGTTTGATATTCTTAACATCCAAATTGGAAGATTAAGATGTCAATGTACATCAAAGCTTTAGGAATTCATATTTATTTTGCCACTATTAAAAAATTCATATTGTTTAAATGGCAAAAACCTTAAGGCTAATGTAAAAGCCCTTCATGCTTTAAAGAGTACCCTAAATGGTGAATATTTATCTAGGGTTGCTAATTTTCATTTGGCTTTTATAGTATGGAACACTATAGTCTCCCTTGGCGAAAAATAATATTACGCGGGGAGTGACTCGGATGATGGAAGTGATGCTTCCAACTTGTGCTACGTGGTCCAAAGAGATAACCCCCTTGAGTTAAACTCTGAATCCGAGGTAGAAAAAGATATGACATGTCTTATGATGACTTGCATCATTTGCCAAACACTTCTTGAAAAATATGATTTGCTCAAAAAGGACCATAAAAGATTAAAAAATAAATATAAGTCCATTTCAAAGAAAAAAATCATTTCAAAATAAATTGGAAAATATTTCTAAAGAAAATGAATCTTTGAAAAAGGAGAATATTCCCTTCTTTTCTAAATTAAATAACATTTGTGAAAGAAATAATTCTTTGAAAAATAAATCACTTTGGTGGAAAAAGAAAAAGAAATTGCTTGGAAGAAAACAACCTTTAAAAAGAAAATTTGCTTTATAAGAAAAGAAAATATTTCTAAAAAGAAAAGATTGTTGATTCTCATACTTGCCATGCTCTTCATGCTACCATTGATAAAAATGAGATTCAAATTTTGAAAAATAGAATAAATTGTTTGAGCTCAACTTTGAGCAATTGTGCTTTCAATCATAAAATGGAAGCCTTGTTTCAAAAGAAATAAGATCCACATGTTCATGCATATAACCCACGGCACACATATGCACATCGTGATCACACTCATTTTGCTGCTAAAGAATGCAAATGTACACATTGCGGCCGCAAAGGACACTTAGCAAAGTTTTATTATGATAAGGTAAATTCTATAAATTTGTTAATAAAAATGTTTGGGTTCCGAATAATGCTAACCCCCGTGGACCCAAAAGAAAATGGGTACCAAAATTTTCACCTCCTGTTTTTGATGATGTGGGCTCTCACATGACGTGAGAGGATTAGTGCCTTGATGGTGGATGCAAGAGCTAGATGGACATGCCCTATTAATGCATCGCTATCAAGGAAGTTTGGTGGGAGGACCACCTTATTTTTGGAGACTTAGAGATCAGTGCACATGGCTAGGTAACTATCTCTAAACTCCTATTTTAGTTTACATACTTTTACATGGATAATAATTTTAGCATGTTTTGGTTTTGTGCTTTTGTGGTGAATTCTTGTTTAAATGAACTTTTCATTAGAACTTGTGTATATAGTTGTACAAGCAGTGAGCAACAGTTGATTCTTATTTGTTTGTACCTCATTACTCTTTTGTACTCATTACATGTACATGTATAACTTTGATGATTCCTTCTTTTACACTTGTTTTTCTTATTTTTGTGTATGTTTTGCTTCATGTATATGTTAATTCCTGTCTAAAACTAATAATAGACATGTATACCCTTGAGTCATCTGCCTTCATGCAACTTACATTATGGACTCGTTTGTATTTAGGAGATGTATATATATTGTTAGTTTTGATAGAACATACATATACCTTGAAGGTTGAATTTTTATGATTTTTATATTTGTTTGATAAAAAGAAATTCATCTTTATTTTGAGCCTTATTGATCATTTTCATAAAAATGCATTTACATGATTCTTATACACTCATACTTCATTGATTTACTCATGACATTGTTTTCATAAGAATTTTTGAGCTTTATAGATTTCAAGTGTTAACTCTTGTGTTTTTAGCATGCTTCATGAGATATACATGTGGTTTCTTGTTTGAAGGATCTTTAACTAATTTTAAAAATTACTTTAAACTAGTTATTTATGCTTCATTTGATAGTGTTTTCAAAATACAACTATTTTCAAATCTTATTTTGAAAACTTCTACCTTTAAGGGCGGTGGATGGGCAACCATGCCTTGTAAGCCGTATTGAAAATCTTTTTATCATGTGCATGAACAGGGTGAATATGTATGAATATACATATGTTCTTCATGGAATTCTATTTTTGTATACTCATATGTTTTTCTATATATGTATGTCTCAAAATCTCAAAAATATCAATTTCAATTAGTATTTTCTTTTCATACATACATACGTACATATATATATATATATATATATATATATGTTTTGATTATGTTTCATTTACAATATCCATTACATGTATAAAACACAAATTATGTTTATGCTAAGCTTGACTTAAAATTAAACATAAATTGGTATCTTTATAAGTTTATGCATTATTTTCAGTTGGTGTTTCAATTGACATTTTATTTGGTATCAAAATTTACAATACATTTCAATGGTATCAGAGATACAAAACGTGTCACTTTCATTGGTATCTTAAACTTTTATTTATTTACAAGTGGTATCTCAAAAATTTACTTTGCTGACTTAGGAGATTTAAAATTTGTTTTAAAGTGATTTCAAAATTTTTTGATATGCATTACCTATATGCAAGGGGAGCTTAACATCTCTTCTATATATAAATTCATGTTGAGTGTATCTTATATTGAGGAGCTTGACATCTCTTCTTTATGTGCTACAGTGTGTAGGAGGAGCTTAACATCTTCGCTTATACATTGTATATTATGTTTATGTGAGTTAGGGTTTTGTCATCCCTTCTTCATGTAAGGCATGTATGTAGGTGAAGATAACTTCATGTCTCTCTTCTTCAAGAATGTATATCGCATATATATATATATATATATATATATATATAATAATATATATATATATATATATATATATATATATATATATAATATATATATCCTTATTGTTTGATTTGTTTTCGCACATTTGTTGATGTTTGATAAAAAGGGGGAGAGGTATTTGATTTATATATGCATGTTTATTGTCAAAAAGAGGGAGAAATATTTAATGATTTATATATGCATGCTTATTTCATTTTTCTTGTTTTATAACAAAAGGAGGAGAAGATTTTTGGGGACAAGGATTTTTACTTCATGCATATTTATCTTCTGTTTATGCCTATATATATTTATTTAGTTTTATACACTTTATTTAATATCTTATTGTTTATTGGTATGCTTGAGTTAAGGGGGGGCTTCTATGAAGCTTATCTTTAATCCATGCATATAACTCCATGAGTTTTATCATCATCAAAAAAGGGTAGATTGTTGGCCAAAGGCCCATCGCTCTAGTTTTGAGATGATGATTAACTCATGTAGTTATAATACTAATGATCATGTGTTTAATTGTCTCAGATATTTGATCAAGATCTTAGCAGGTATTTAGCTTCAAAAGGATTAGAGTCAAGTTTGAAGCTAGCACATGTTGATTCAAGAGCTCATGCGTTAAGATTGCATCAAGTACTCAAGAGGAGTCTAGCTTATTAGATAAAGGTTTGGACCAAGTCAAGGAGAAGAAGATTTTCAAAGAGAAGATTCCCATGAAAACTTGTGTCATGTTTGTAAGTGTCAAGATTTATTTTAGATAAAATGTAAAGGATAGATTAGTTGGTGGATTACTCAAGTTCATATACACTCATACACAAGATTTATATGTGTTTTCATAAAAGAGTTTTTGTTTTAGAAAATACCAGTTAGTTTTTAAGTTTTAAATATACATGTATTATCAAAACTTATTTTAGAGCTTATTTGTAAAAACATAGATATTAATCATATATGTGTAGTGGATCATTATCCATACACACTTAACTTCAAAAGCATTTAAAATATCTTATTTTGTATTTGGAGAAGTTTTAGAAAAATCATTTTCAATTTCAAGATTTTTTTAACTAAAATTTTAATATCATAAAATAGTTCAAAATGTTTGTAATATGTTTGATTTTTAATCAAACATGTTTATAATTCAAAGTATATTAATGAACTTATTTTGTGAATTTATGAGAATTTATGGGATTTTTTAAAGATGAAAAGACCAAGTTTTAATCCCTTAAAGATGTTGGGCAAGCCTTCTACCGGTCGACGGACAGTCGATTGAGACAGAAGTCGGTCGACTGGTCCGATCAACCGATGTGCACAGACGTGCACGGTTATTTGGCTGGAGAGCCAGTCGACCGCCAGAGAGCTCTGCTTTCTGGATCTGGCCCCAGTCGACTGGGCGGTCGACTGGCAGAGAGCTTCTGCTCTTTGTATCCAGGTCTTGGTCGACTGGCGCGGTCGATCAGTGGCACAACGATCGGAAATTTGACCGTTGGCGGTCGACTGGCCAGTCGACCGACAGTTGGAATCCTGCTGAGTTGGACCCCAACGGCTATATTTTTAGGCCTATAAATTGGGGTTGTTTTTGGATGTTTTCTATAAGATTTGAAGTGGGTTTTTATGATAGTTTTTCCTACCTTTCTAAGTATTATCTCCACTTGTTTTAGAGCCAAATACTTCCATATCAAAATGAGAGTTTTTCAAGAGTGTTTTGGAAAGAGATTTCTTGAGTTTTTCTCCACAAATTCTATCCATGTTTTCTCACACATATTTGAGCTATCCATTGCCTATATCAATCATCTAGGGATCTTTGTTGTGAGAGTGTTGAGGCGATCAAAGTGCTGAGATCACCAAAGTGTTCATCTTTGTATTTGAGGAGGCGAACTTGCGGGTTCGTGTTGTTTCGTGTTCTTGTGACAGTTCGGTGTAGAGGTGCGGCCTCGGCAAGCTAGTGTGCTTGCGTGTGTAGTTCTTGCGGGAACAAAAAAGGGACTAATGAGTCCAAAGAGTTCTAGTGTGAACTCGTTGTAGGTGTTGTGACACCGAGTGATCCGTTAGGATCGATTCTAGTGGAAATCCTTCATAGTATTGACGGCGGGGACGTAGAGTAAGGGTGTTCGAACCTCAAACAAATCTCTCGTATTTGCGTGTTCTCTATCTCTCACTTGTGTTTATATCTTGCATGCTCTTATTATTCATGTTCATTACTTGCTTAATATACTTGTGCTTAAATTGTTATATGCTTGGATTATTTGTTCACACTTGTACTCAACTAAGAGAGTCATAGCGGAACCTCAACTCTTATCTAAAGGAATCTTGAGGAGATATCCAGAGCCCTTGTAATACCCCTCTCCCGGAATACGTGCCTAGTTACGTATTCAGTCCTTTGACCGTATTTCCGATGTACCTTCCGTATTTGACGATTTTAATTTCAAATATCATTTTCCAATATTTTAGATTTTATGTGATTTTCTGGAATTTTCTGGAATTAAAATGAATTTCTCCGAAAACCGGTGTCGGCCAGTGCCGCTGACCGATTCCAGGATTTTTAACTCACAAACAGTTAGGAATTTCTAGATGGTCTTTAGGCATTATTCCTTAGAATCAGATTTTCAACCTACACTCTTTTTCTGGAGATTTTATAAATTTATGAAAATTCCAACTGAGTCGGCAGGTGACTGATTCCGGGATTTTTAATTTTAAAACTACAAATTATTTCTTCAAACGAATTTACCATGAGTCTTAAAATCTTATTCTTGATTTTTGGTAAAATTTTCAGACCATCCGAGATACTTGAAATTCGGACCTTTTTTCAAAAATTGCAAAATCCAAATCCACTTCATTTCCACCTCATTTCCCACTCATCACTTCACCTAACCCCACTCACTCTCTCCCTCTCCCACAGCCGGCAAGTGGCCAAAGAGGGACACTCACCTCACCCTCCTTTTGCAAGATAAACCCCTCACATTCACCAAAATGTCAACCCCTTCACATAAAATCCCAACATATAAATTCCGTCAATTGCAAATTTCCCTTTCCTTCTCATTTTCTTCATCAAGAGAGGAATTGCAAAATCCCTTCTTCTTCCTCTCAACAAACCCTAACTTCAGAGATCACCCAAATCCTTCAACCACCTCTAGATCACAAGGGATTCATCAAGGACTTCATCTAGAGCTCCATCTTCAACCACTACTCCCCAAGGCAACTCCAAGAGCTAGTTCTTCAACCTAGCTTCAACTACAAGTTGTGGATTGGAGCCAACACCTCCATCCTTGGATCAAGCTTCAGATTTGACCCCTCCAGGTGAGTTCTTACTCACCAAGACCTAGTTCACACAATCACATACTTGAAGTAGAAATCTTTGTTCACTTGCACACTAAAAATCCTATTTTTAGGTCATCTAAGCTCAAATCCAACCATTCCAAGAGGAGTAATTCACTCACCAAGACTTGTATTAGCCTTAGAGCACTGTATTTACACTTCTTGTACACATAGGTCACCAAAACCAGAATTTAGCCATCAAACACGTTTCCAGGATTTCTGTCCTGTACACTGATTTTCCCCACTATTAGTCGACTTACCATAAGACCTAGTCGACTAGAACACTTAGCTGAAAATTAGTTTTTCTGGAAAACACAGTATTAGTCGACTTGCCCAAAATATCAGTCGACTAATAAACTCTCTGGAAACCCATATTAGTCGACTCCTGAATCCACCTAGTCGACTAATCCATCCTGGACCAGGAAACCCTACTTTCTGTATCAAAGACCTAGACGACCGAGATATCTGTTAGTCGACTAGTGCTTCCTATTAGTCGACTAACCCTCTTACCCTAGTCGACTAGTATGCACTGAAACAGAATTCCAACACTCTGTATCCCAGTTTTAGTCGATCAATCCAAACTCCTAGTCGACTAGAAACCCTATTAGTCGACTAACCAATACCCCTAGTCGACTAATCTGGCTGTGTGTCATGTTAATTTTTTCTGTTCTAAATTTAGTACCTATACTTGTTACATGTGTATTATTTCCTGCTCGTTCATGCTTCAATACAGTCAACTACATGATATATAACTGAATGGATGCATCTCTATTGCCTCATGACTTGTTATTGTATATATTCGTTTCATGGCATGTTAAATAGCAACATCACCACCTATCATGCCATCTCTTTAAAACAAAGCATGATACACCGGACTTTTACATAAAATGCACCAACTTACACATGGGTCAGGGGGAAATATGCGGATATCGATATGTGTTCGTGTTTACAGTGGTATTAGGATGTGCACCATGTTTCCGGTCTTACCTGCGGTACTCCAGGGGACCGAGGGGAGTGCTTCCTCCCTTCCTGTTTCCTGTCATGACAAGGGCATACATAAGACCCTCCTGTTAGCCTAGCGGCAGGTTCCGTCTTCAAGCACGGAACAATACTGGGCCGTGGTCCCGGGCATGCACGGGACACACTGTAAACATAGTTCGTCGATACAACCGCTGTTTCCAATAACAACCTTGTTTCACTAGGATATGGATCTATGTGCTCTGGGACGCTGGTCACATAGCTGATATATCACAGTAAGACAAGTAATAATAATAAGACATTAATTGTAGATTTATTGCATATGACTTATCTTTCTTAGTTTACATCTCTGGTCATGCATTGTTACTTAGTACTATTTCATTATCTATCATGATCCTTGCCACTTGGCTATCTTTTATTTGTTGTATTATGTCTTGACCCTTTGGATTTGCATATTCAGATTCTGAGGCTTGGAACGAAGTGGAGCCTTCCACAGAGGACTTGGCTTACCTAGGAGAGCAGGCTGACCAGCTCTAGATCTATCCTGCCCGACACTTCTTTTTGGTTCACGGATCTCCATCCTTACGTGAGCACTTTGTATTTTGGTGTATATCGTTCTTTTTGGACTTGGGTTGTGATAAAGGACACTTGTAAAGTGATTTTTGCTTATCATAACTTGTGTAACTTTGTACTTATATTTTGTAAGTTGGCATATGATTATACCACGCTGTGTGTGTTGTACTCTGATACTTGTTGTACTTATGCTTAGCGTATATACGTGGGGGCACCATCTGACCTACGTATATGCGTTGCAGTAACGTTCCCGTATCATTGGGATCGGGGCGTTACAGGTTGGTATCAGAGCCTAGGCTCTCAAACCTAAAAGTACAACCAAGTGGCAAATTCTAGTGATTTGCTAATGCCAACTACAATGTACAAAGTTATATAGTCCTTCTCGACTTCGTCCTTGATTCGATCCTCGTATCCTAAACTCCTTCCCTTTGTTTCCAATTCCAGATCTTATCCCTTTCGGTATGGAGAGACGTTCGGGTCGCAACAATGTCGGGCAAGTACCGAATGGACCCGTAGGAGGAGAGGGTGCTGATGTCCTGAGGATCATTCAGACTATGCTGGGAAACCAGCAACAGCAGATGGAGAATCAGCAGCAGCAGACTGAGCTCCTCAGGCAGGAGTGGCAGCTCCGAAGGAGCAAAGGCCTGGGAATGTGTCAGACTTTCGGCGGCTGCAACCGGCGTATTCACGGGAGTCGAGAGACCATTGGGGGCTGAACAGTGGTTGACAGACACCACCGATCTGCTGAACGCCGCCAGGGTGCCTAAGGAGAACCAAGTGGAGGTTGCAAAGATACAGCTGAAGGACATAGCCAGGACTTGGTGGCTTGCAGAGGAGGCTCGCTTGAAGGAGCCTATCTCTTGGGATACGTTCTCCAAGAGCTTTTATAGCAGGTTCTTTCCCGCCACTGCCAGAAGGACATGGAGGAGCAATTCATCAGGCTTCAACAGGGGAACAGATCCGTAGATGAGTATGCTGCAGAATTTCTCAGGCTGAGTCGCTTCGCCCCTTACATGGTGTCAGATGAAGAGAAGAGGGCAAGCAGGTTTCAGCAGGGTTTACAGATGGAGATCCAGATGTTTCTGATGCCCCAGCAGCTGAAGACCTATGCTGAGGTTCTCACCATCGCTCGAGAGGTGGAGCGTGGGTTTCAGAAGAAGCAAAGAGAACCAGGCCATGAAGAGGCCGTTTGTGCCGGTGGGCAGAGGAGGACCATCCAGAGCAGCGAAGGTCCAGGCCAGGCAACCATTCAGGGCAGTTCCTTACCAGGTGGCTCGACCAGGTCTTATCTGCAACTTTTGCCAGAAACCAGGACACTCTCAGCAGGATTGCAGGAGGGCAAACGGATGGTGTTTGGTGTGTGGAGCACGAGACCATGCCGTGGAGACCTGTCGCACAGGAGAATGGGGTTTGCTAATCAAACCTTGCCGGCACCTCAAGGGCAGAATATGCAGAGGGCACTACCAGGGCCAGTTGGGCAGAGGCACCAGGGACCAGTGATGAGGAGAGCTCTTCCCCTTCCTCCACCGCATGTTGCTCGCCCAGTGCAGAGAGGAGCCCGGACAGCAGCAGGGCGTGGCAGAGGTCAGGCCTACAACCTGACAGCGGAGGAGGCTGAGGCTTCGGAGGAGGTGATTACAGGTAACATCAGAGTTCATTCTATACCTGTTCTCGCTCTCTTCGATTCGGGTGCATCCCACTGTTATATCTCCGACCATTTTGTGGCTGTTCATTCCATACCTGTTAAGGCTTTAGACCACAAGTGGGAGATAAGTACCGGGAATGGGGTAGTTGTATCTTCTAGAGTTTGTGCTGACTGTCCAGTGGAACTTTGTGGGAAGATCTTGGCCATAGATATGCTCGTACTAGACACCAAGGGGTACGACGTAATCTTAGGCATGACTTGGCTTAGTCAGTACTATGCTGTGATCGACTGTAGAGGGAGGAGGATCAATTTCAGAATCCCTCATCAGCCGGAGTTCCAGTTTAGTGGAGAGGTGAATCCTGCTAAGAAGGAGATTCAGATGACCACTTCGGAGGTTCTGAAGGGAGTGCCAGTGTGGGATGAATTTCCAGGAGTCTTTGCTGAGATTTCAGGACTTCCACGGAGAGGATAGTGGAGTTCTCCATTGATACAGTTCCAGGGACAGCTCCTATATCCAAGGCTCCGTACAGGATGGCACCGACGGAGTTGGAGATCCTGAAGAAGCAGCTGCAGGAGTATTCGGACAAGGGATTGATTCGGCCAAGCACTTCACCATGGGGAGCTCCAGTGCTCTTGGCGAATAAGAAGGATGGTGGTAAGAGGCTTTGTATTGATTATAGGAGTTGAACAAGGTCACCATCAAGAACAAGTATCCCTTGCCACGGATTGATGATTGTTTGATCAGCTCCATGGAGCCCGTGTATTTTCTAAGTTAGATTTGCAGTCGGGTTACCATCAGCTGAGGGTGAAGAAGGAGGATGTTCCGAAGACGGCATTCAGGACCGATATGGCCACTATGAATTTCTAGTTATGCCTTTCGGAGTCACCAATGCCCCTGCGGTTTCATGGACTTGATGAACCGAGTGTTCTCCCCTTACCTAGATCAGTTTGTAGTTGTATTCATAGATGACATCCTGATCTATTCAAGGAATGAGAAGGAGCATGCAGAGCACTTGAGGATTGTGTTGCAAACCCTTCAGCAAGAGCAGCTTCATGCCAAGAGGGGCAAGTGTGAATTCTGGTTGGACAGCATAGCTTTCCTTGGACACATAGTTTCAGCAGAAGGAATTTCAGTTGATCCTAGTAAAGTCCAGGCAGTGAAGGATTGGCCAGTTCCAGAGACGGTGACTGAAATAAAGAGCTTTCTTGGACTAGCCGGATATTACAGGCGCTTTGTCCAGGATTTCTCTAGACTTGCAGCTCCGTTGACCAGGCTCACCAGAAAAGGGGAGAGATTCATATGGACAGAAGATTGTGATACAGCATTTGAGCAGTTGAAGCAGAGGCTTATCACAGCTCCAATTTGAGGACTCCTTCAGGAAGAGGAGGGATGGTCATTTTCTGTGATGCATCAGGTAAAGCCTGGGGTGTGTGCTTATGCAACATGATCATGTTATAGCATATGCATCTAGGCAGTTGAAGCCTCATGAGAGGAATTACCCAACTCATGACTTGGAGTTGGCAGCTGTGATATTTGCTTTGAAGATCTGGAGACACTACCTTCTGGGAGACAAAGTGTTGATATACACAGACCACAAGAGCCTCAAGTATATTTCTCAGAAGGAGTTGAATATGAGGCAGAGGCGGTGGCTGGAGCTGATGGCAGACTATGACATTGACTTGCAGTATCATCCAGGCAAAGTCAATACCGTTCCTGATGCACTGAGCAGGATGCCAGAGAACAGAGTGCTAGTCCACCTCACACAGCAGAGGGAGTTGATTCAGGAATTCATCAGATTGGATTTGATGTTAGTGCAAGGGGGTGATAAGGCGGGCAGTTCATGCTTTACAGATCCAGTCATCATTGATAGAGGAGATCAAGGAAGCTCAGATGGAGGACCCCAGATTGCAGACATTCAGAGCTCAGGTGGAGGCTGGATTGAGGTCGGATATCTGCATTCACCCAGATGGTGCATTGTATTTTGGAGATAGACTTTGTGTTCCCCAAGGGGAAGTCAGACAGAAGATTTGGAGGAAGCTCACAGTTCAGCTTATTCTATACACCCTGGGGGAAACAAGATGTACCAGGACCTGAAGAAGCACTTTGGTGGAATGCCATGAAGAGGGAGATAGCCCAGTTTGTTGCTAAGTGCTTGGTTTGTCAGCAGATAAGATCGAGCATCAGAGATCAGCTGGACTTCTTCAACCTTTGCCGATACCCGAGTGGAAATGGGAGCACATCACCATGGACTTCGTGACGGCATTGCCTCGGAGTCCCAGGGGTAATAATGCGGTGTGGGTGATAGTTGATCGCCTCACCAAGTCAGCTCACTTCATACCATTCAGGGTAGGCCAGTCGACAGAGGTTCTGGCAGATAAGTAATGAAGGAGGTGGTTCGTCTGCATGGAGTTCCAGTTAGTATTGTGTCAGATAGAGACACCAGATTCAGATCTCATTTCTGGGAGAGTCTCCAAGAAAGTCTGGGAACTCGTCTGAAATTCAGTACTTCTTATCATCCTCAGACAGACGGACAATCTGAGAGGACTATCCAGATCCTTGAAGATATGTTGAGGGCTTGCATGATTGACTTTGGGGGATCTTGGGAAGACCATCTTCACTTGGCTGAGTTTTCATATAACAACAGCTACCAGGCAAGTATTAAGATGGCACCCTTTGAGGCATTGTATGGTAGGAAGTGCCGATCACCGATTTGTTGGGATGAAGTCGGTGAGAGGAGTCTTTGGGACCAGAGATTCTGATGCAGACTACAGAGAAAGTCAGGGTTATCAGAAATCATCTCAGGGCTGCTCAGAGTAGGCAGAAGAGTTGGGCAGACACTCGGAGAAGGCCATTGGAGTTCCAGGTTGGAGATCATGTATTCTTGAGGATATCACCTACCAGAGGAGTGATCCGGTTCGGTGCTCGGGGGAAGCTGAGTCCAAGGTATATTGGCCCATTCGAGATCCTGGATCGTGTGGAGATGTGTCCTATAGATTGGCATTACCGCCATCTTTGGACGGGTGCATAATGTCTTCCACGTGTCTCAGTTGAGGAAGTATGTCAGGGATGACAGCCATATTCTGGATCATTCCGAGCTGGAGCTACAACCGGATTTATCATACCAAGAGCAGCCGTTGGCCATTCTGGATAGGAGTGTCAAGACACTGAAGAACAGAGCTATTCCATTGGTATTGGTGTCATGGAACAGGCATGCGCCAGGAGAGGCCACTTGGGAGCGTGAGGACGTTATCCGGGATCGTTATCCTCATCTTTTCACATCTTGATTGGGTAAGACTCTTCCCTTCTACCTTTTTCTACCGTTATCTTTCCTTGTATCCATATCTATCTGTTGCTTTCCTGTTATCTTTCACCTTATGAAATTTCGAGGACGAAATTTTTGTAAGGTGGGTAGATTGTAATACCCCTCTCCCGGAATACGTGCCTAGTTACGTATTCAGTCTTTGACCGTATTTTCGATGTACCTTCCGTATTTGACCGATTTTAATTTCAAATATCATTTTCCAATATTTTAGATTTTATGTGATTTTCTGGAATTTTCTGGAATTAAAATGAATTTCTCCGAAACGGTGTCGGCCAGTGCCGCTGACCGATTCCAGGATTTTTAACTCACAAACAGTTAGGAATTTCTAGATGGTCCTTTAGGCATTATTCCTTAGAATCATATTTTCAACCTACACTCTTTTTCTGGAGATTTTATAAATTTATGAAAATTCCAACTGAGTCGGCAGGTGACTGATTCCGGGATTTTTATTTTAAAACTACAAATTATTTCTTCAAACGAATTTCACCATGAGTCTTAAAATCTTATTCTTGATTTTTGGTAAAATTTTCAGACCAATCCGAGATACTTGAAATTCGGACCTTTTTTCAAAAATTGCAAAAATCAAATTCCACTTCATTTCCACCTCATTTCCCACTCATCACTTCACCTAACCCACTCACTCTCTCCCTCTCCCACAGCCGGCCAAGTGGCAAAGAGAGGACACTCACCTCACCCTCCTTTTGCAAGATAAACCCCTCACATTCACCAAAATGTCAACCCCTTCACATAAATCCCAACATATAAATTCCTTCAATTGCAAATTTCCCCTTTCCTTCTCATTTTCTTCATCAAGAGAGGAATTGCAAAATCCCTTCTTCTTCCTCTTCAACAAACCCTAACTTCAAGAGATCACCCAAATCCCTTCACAACCACCTCTAGATCACAAGGGATTCATCAAGGACTTCATCTAGAGCTCCATCTTCAACCACTACTCCCCAAGGCAACTCCAAGAGCTAGTTCTTCAACCTAGCTTCAACTACAAGTTGTGGATTGGAGCCAACACCTCCATCCTTGGATCAAGCTTCAGATTTGACCCCTCCAGGTGAGTTCTTACTCACCAAGACCTAGTTCACACATCACATACTTGAAGTAGAAATCTTTGTTCACTTGCACACTAAAAATCCTATTTTAGGTCATCTAAGCTCAAATCCAACCATTCCAAGGGAGTAATTCACTCACCAAGACTTGTATTAGCCTTAGAGCACTGTATTTACACTTCTTGTACACATAGGTCACCTAAAACAGGAATTTAGCCATCAAACACGTTTCCAGATTTCTGTCCTGTACACTGATTTTCCCCACTATTAGTCGACTTACCATAAGACCTAGTCGACTAGAACACACTAGCTGAAATTTAGTTTTTCTGGAAAACACAGTATTAGTCGACTTGCCCAAAATATCAGTCGACTAATAAACTCTCTGGAAACCCATATTAGTCGACTCCTGAATCCACCTAGTCGACTAATCCATCCTGGACCAGGAAACCCTACTTTCTGTATCAAAGACCTAGACGACCGAGATATCTGTTAGTCGACTAGTGCTTCCTATTAGTCGACTAACCTCTTACCCTAGTCGACTAGTATGCACTGAAACAGAATTCCAACACTCTGTATCCCAGTTTTAGTCGATCAATCCAAACTCCTAGTCGACTAGAAACCCTATTAGTCGACTAACCAATACCCCTAGTCGACTAATCCTGGCTGTGTGTCATAGTTAATTTCTGTTCTAAATTTAGTACCTATACTTGTTACATGTGTATTATCTCCTGCTCGTTCATGCTTCAATACCAGCACTACATGATATATAACTGAATGGATGCATCTCCTATTGCCTCATGACTTGTTATTGTATATATTCGTTTCATGGCATGTTTAATAGCAACATCACCACCTATCATGCCATCTCTTAAAACAAAGCATGATACACCGGACTTTTACATAAAATGCACCAACTTACACATGGGTCAGGGGGAAATATGCGGATATCGATATGGTTCGTGTTACAGTGGTATTAGGATGTGCACCATGTTTCCGGTCTTACCTGCGGTACTCCAGGGGACCGAGGGGAGTGCTTCCTCCCTTTCCTGTTTCCTGTCATGACAAGGGCATACATAAGACCCTCCTGTTAGCCTAGCGGCAGGTTCCGTCTTCAAGCAACGGAACAATACTGGGCCGTGGTCCCGGGCATGCACGGGACACACTGTAAACATAGTTCGTCGATACAACCGCTGTTTCCAATAACAACCTTGTTTCACTGGATATGGATCTATGTGCTCTGGGACGCTGGGTCACATAGCTAGATATCACAGTAAGACAAGTAATAATAATAAGACATTAATTGTAGATTTATTGCATATGACTTATCTTTCTTAGTTTACATCTCTGGTCATGCATTGTTACTTAGTACTATTTCATTATCTCTATTCATGATCCTTGCCACTTGGCTATCTTTATTTGTTGTATTATGTCTTGACCCTTGGATTTGCATATTCAGATTCTGAGGCTTGGAACGAAGTGGAGCCTTCCACAGAGGACTTGGCTTACCTAGGAGAGCAGGCTGACCAGCTCTAGATCTATCCTGCCCGACACTCTTTTTGGTTCACGGATCTCCATCTTACGTGAGCACTTTTGTATTTTGGTTGTATATCGTTCTTTTTGACTTGGGGTGTGATAAAGGACACTTGTAAAGTGATTTTTGCTTATCATAACTTGTGTAACTTTGTACTTATATTTTGTAAGTTGGGATATGATTATACCACGCTGTGTGTGTTGTACTCTGATACTTGTTGTACTTATGCTTAGCGTATATACGTGGGGGCACCATCTGACCTACGTATATGCGTTGCAGTAACGTTCCCGTATCATTGGGATCGGGGCGTTACAAAAAAAAATCAAGAAAATTGCAAAGACAATAGGAAGACAATAATAACGGAATAGATAGAGTAAAACTCTAGTCTCCTCGCGAGGCGTACAATCATCAAACACCTGATCAATAACATAAAACATCCAATATCTGGACGTGCAAATTCAGGATCGTCAGGAAGCGACCTAATGAGTGTGTAAGAAAAAGGGAAGGTACTCGTGCATATAAACAGTGTGTACATGAAATAATAACATATACTGAAAGGGAAGACATGAATAAAACATTAATAAGAAGAGAGTAGATATAATGAATGTCAATCAGCATAGTACAATCATTATGTACAAGTATCATGAGACATGAATACCTAACTTTAGGAGTAATGAGATCAATCTAATATACAATCAGGTGTTAGATGTCTATATATGAGTACAGTCAGGTAAATACAGTCAATTATAGTACATAATAATAGTTTATCATTATTAATTATGCCAGTGAACACCAAGTGTCACTGTAATAGATGCATCTCATACTACGCCAAAACATGTGTCAATCAGGGTCCTATGTTATTGAAACTGATTGGTTGAGACATTGTCCATGTTTTAGGTGGGTTCCGTACATACTCGGAACCACGGCCCAATCACCTGGCGCTGAATCAGGTCCTACCGGCAGGTAGTCAATAATAATAATGTGAACAATATGGGATATTAGTCATCCCCCGGAATCCTGCAGTGAAACCGTATCTCGGCTGCGCAACCTGTATCCTAGGTCCACCCAAAATATAGACGATGACTCCTCCATCAATTTTTTCAATCCTGGTATAAGTTGTTTATATATATTATTATTTAAAGCAATCAATATCCATGTTATTTCAATTAATAGAATGATATGGTGATAGTAACAATTACAATGATGTAACAAAAACAATGTAGACAATATTACCATGTAAATAGTAATAATAGAACAATATATATATTACGGTCTGACAATATTTTTTTAGTAACTTTTAATGACATGAATTAATATAATAACAAGCCCAGATATTGCTCAATAGACAGTCTCATTTAAAACTAATCAATATTTATCCATCTGCACTAGGATACCATAGTAACTGCTCCATCAATCTATAATCTCAATACAATCATCGTGAATATTAAGTATCAATTCATATCAAAGTAATCTGGTAAGTAAACCACCATCTCAATGAATCAATAATCAGTTCTCTCACCATATCAATCGACTCTGATCCTCAAGTCATCGATATATCCATCCTCTGAGTTACCGATATATCCTAATCTCAATAACTGAAATAACTATAAGTTCTGATACATCTAATCAAATCCCCACACTCTAACCCATCAAGATCATCACACACTTTCACTTCTATTAAGGTCAATCACAAGATCTCAAAACTCAAGTAACATATCAAAAGTATGTGTGTGTGTGTATAAAATTCACCCGGTCAGGTTAACCCAATCAACATCTATTTCTCAACCCCCAAGTCAACTCCATTCTGTTGAGTCTACTAACAAGTCCAAGTCCAAGATCTCGTTCTTTTAATAAATAATCTCAAAATTAATCAAACATCAATATCCAACTAAACTCTCACCCTGTTTTACCACCAATAAAGAATAACTAAATCTACTGATAATGTCACTGTTTCCATTGATTTTGCAAAAGGAAAAACTTAAAAAAAAGTGTCGAGGAGCTAAATTACAAGTAATACAAAAGATTACAAGTAGATCTCCTCTGAGATTCTAGAGAAGTGTGCCGATAGGAGTCTGGTCAGCGCGCGATCACTTTGTCCCTTTGACGATGCGATCGATGGGATTCCCTTCTCGCCTGGTTCGGGGAATCGGAGAATAGAAGGTTGGTAGAACCCTCTTGTTACTTCTCAAACTGCCTCCGCTTGGGAATTCCTTCTCGCCTGGTTCTGAAAATTCCTTGAGAGGAAGGAAGGTATTAGGGTATCAGCACCCTGATTAGAGAAGTAGTTCTCTGAATTCTCTGAATTCTTGGAAGCTAGAGAATAGATCTCTGTTTAGCCGCCTCTCTCTGTGTGTCTCTTTGCCTGTGCGCGTGCTCTCTCTTTCTGTGTACCCATGGTAGGCTATTATAGGGAGAGCATGGGTATAATTGTCCCTTGAAAATCTGGAAACAGATTGAGTCAATCTGTCTAAATCTGAAAAGTAGCCTTACTGCGAGGCTAGAATCAGCTTCTGTGAAGCTATGAATAGCAGATAGCGTCCATCTCCTGATCTGTTTTTGATTTTCCATATAATTGGAAGATCTCCCCTGATCCTCTTACTTGTTTTAGGAGAGTCAGAGATTATGGCAAACAACTGTCAAATTTGATCTCAGATTTGATCTTGATTAGATTTGACCTTGATCTTGAATTGATTTGATCTCATCTGAAGATTTAATTGGTCAAAGATTGACCATCAAAGACCCACAGCGGAGCTGCCGCGTCGAGCTCACAGCGGAGCTAGAAAGAGTATCTGGCGAAATTAGAAGAAAGCTCTTCAGCGGAGCTGGATAATCATCTGTGGCGAAGCTACTGACCATCTGCGCGGTTGCGTATGGCTTCGAGCGAAGCTAACTCTCTGCAGAGTTAACTTGAGCACTTCAGGCGAAGCTGTAAGTTAGCTTCCTGATGGAGCTTTGAACGGCTCCAAGGCGAAGTTGGGCGATCTTAACCTCTCAGGCGAAGCTATCCCTTTGGGCTCATGTGATGCTAAATGTTGAGCTAACCTAGCATTTTAGACCTGCTGAGGTCTGTTCAAAGACAATCTGGGCTCACTGTCTGCTTCACTGGATCAGTAGAGTCCAAGTTGCTGATTTGTCCCTCGGAGATGGGTTTAGGATTGGTCATCAACTTGTCTGTCACTTGTCTTTTGTAAATGTCAACAAGTTTAGACATTGTTCAGGCCAGTCAAGAATCTTGTCTTTTTTAAAGTGTCAACAAGACCCCCTTCAAAGTTTTCGAAAGTCTGCAATGGAATGGTTCAGACTTCGAAATACTTTGAATTTCTTTGATCGATGATATGTGAAGTACGAACGTCGCCATGGTGGTTGAGTTCAGCTTCGCTTTTAATCTTGCTGTGGGATAAATTCGCCGAAGAATCGTGTAGATTCGCGACTCTGAGTAGCTTCGCGTCTGGGTAGCTCCGCGTATGAGCCTCCCGGAGTAGACTCGCTTTGGAATGTCATTCTTTCCCGAGGCCAACTGCTTTCGGCCAGTCACGAGAAGGATTATGTCCTTTCCCGAAGTTGAAATAACTTCTCTTGCATTAACAAGGGAGATCATTCCTTGCACATTTTCGAGGGAGACTATTCCCTTTCTCAAGGCTTAGTAAATGCCTTAAATTCGCTCGCACTTCTATGCTTGAAGCAACAGCGGTGCGCTCAGGCCATGAGGCCTATAAATAGGACACTTGAGGTCCTCTGCAGAGAAGCAGTCTATTCATGACTTCTCCTGGTTGTCTAGAGAAAGATACTCAGATCTCTGAACTGGTGGGGGTGCCCACTATGGTCATTAACCGGCCAAGAACTGGTGAGTCTTGGTCATCCAGAGACTTTACCAATGAACTAATAACTTTAGGGAGTTTATCTCCCTTAATTTAGCTTTAACAGCTGCCTCAGGGATTGATTTCCTTATTCTTCATTTTGTATCTGACTGATCTACAGAGAAGGGCTTCAGCCCTGTTTCCCAGCTTCCTGGCGAAGCTATCATTTTTACTTGATCAAAGAAAGATCATTGCATGCTTGCCTGCTAAGTTCGCCACATAAGTAAGAATCGGGATTTAGTCTCTTCAAAGTTGAGCCAGTCTTGCCATATAGGTGGGGCTAAGACTGCGTCCCTCAGGATCGGTCTGGCTTAGCCATATAGGCGAGGCTAGGACTTGGCTTATGTTGAGCTAGCCTATCATCACTGTGCAAGCGAGGCTATCCCCTGCTTTCTTTAAAGCGCAACTGAATCGGATATAAATTGCTTCGTCCCAAAGAATTTGACTTAGCATTTCACTTTTGCAGCTTTTCTTTTGACTTATTGCTAACTTGTTTCCACTTTGGGTTGCAGTGAGCTATGTTTGCCATTCTTTTGTTTTGATGAAAGAGTCCAGAAAGTTGCCTCTTGTTTTTCCAATTGAAACTTTAAATTCTAAGTATGAGGAACAAACTGGGGCAGCTGATGTGTGTTCCCAGAAGAGGTTGGCAGTCGCTTATCCGAGATGATCTACTTCGAGGCGGGGCTGTTAGCCGCTTATCCGAGATGATCCACTTCGGGAAAGCGGACGTCACCTGAAAGGTCTCGGATCCTTTGCCAATTTTCATCAAAGAAGATCCAGCTTTCTGGTGGCAACCGGTCCTATGCTAATTTTCATCAAAGATGATCCAGCTCCTTGATGGCAAAATCTGCCATTATGCAAAGGATTACAGTCTTGTGCAGAAGGAAGGCCTTTCGTGTCCAGTTAGTTTCGCTTATCACCTTGGAAGTAGATAGGTCAACTTGTATGCTTTTGGAGCAAATGATTCTGTTGTACGAACACAACCTTAATGTAGTAGTATCAATGTATCTTCCCTTTTGAATCAATAAAAGTTTATTTTCTACTTATCTGCTTCTTTTTGACTCAAGAATACCTGAAGTGGACTAGCTTTAGTAAGTCCTTTCCTTAGGAGGAATTAGAAGCTCTTAGCGGAGCTAAACTTCCGGCGAAGTTGGAGACCGATTTTCAAATAAGTCAAGAGCCAGTTTCTGGCGAAGTTAGCACGAAATTTCAGCGAAGCTAGAGATGTGCTTTTAGCGGAGCTAAGGCACGTTTCTCAGCGAAGTTATTCAAGCGTTGCGCTAAGTCAGCACTGGACTCACGGCGGAGTTAGCCCTTAGTGGGGCTGAAGTAACGCTTCTTGGGAAGGCGCTTTAGGCGCCGTTTCAAATTAATTTGAAATGACTGCCTGCGCTCCTTTCGAGGAGGCGTCATTTAGGAAATCATTAGCCTATAAAAGCCTGATCGGGCTGAAAGAGAAGGCATCACTTCTCTTTGAATTTTCAGAGCACTGCAAGCCCTTTCTTCTTCCTTCTTCTTCGTTTGAGAATCCAAGAACTTCTTCAGTCCTTCAATGGCTCCCAAGAGACGAGCAGGAAAAGAGGTCGCAACCTCTACGACAGAGGGTCCTTCTCCTCCTCCGGTCATCGAACGACCGATCGCCGGTAGGGATCTTTTCCCTTTTGATCAGAGATTTTCATCTCTCTTTTAAAGCCAATTTCTGGTTATCTTTTGATGAACCCAGAACGATCAATCATGATCTGGTGATCTTAGGGAGTTCAATTCCCTGAATTTCCCTTGATTTCTTGATTGAAAATCTCAGAACCGAAGGGTCTCTTCTTCAAGCTTCCAGGCGAAGCTATCCCTTAGGCGGTTCACATCCTATTGAATGATAGGGTGCAAAACTAGACTTTGGAGTGTAACTGAAAAGGACCTTAGTGCCCTTAAAATAATTTTTAGGCAGCAGTACCCTTCTGACGAAGTTAGCCCCTAGGGCTTTGTCACGTCCTGTTGTCCGAGGTCAAGCTTCCAGAGCGAAGCTAATACTTGGATATTTTCCTGCCTCCTGCCTTCGTGTGGAATGTGGAGTTTAGCTGCAGCTGCGAAGCTAAGCTTCGGGGTGAAGCTATCATTAGGCCAGCTTCGCTCAGAGAGCGAGGCTATACCTTAACAAAAATTGCATTCTTGTTTTAGCCCTTATGTGGCTGATGAACTAATCATAGTTTCTCCTTACTCTTGCAGTGCACTATACTCCTGGTCCTCTGAACAGTCTCTTTGGCACAGCCAGCGGGCTAGATGGCAACGTCAGCCTGCAATTTTAAGGGCAGGCTTCACTATTCAGCGAGCGAAGCTCTCCTGCTCGGGATGCACTTATTCATGGTGGGGATCAGCGCACTATGAGGAGCATCTTAACTACTGTTTCCCTTGAAGATTCTGACCGAAGAATCTATCAGAATCCCGGCTTCATGTTCGGAGATGCAGCGCCAGATAATGATCGCCAGCTGCTAGCCGGAGAGGGGCAGTGAATTTTCAAATTAGATGGTGAGAAGTTCTATCTCCCATCTAGCAAGCGGCATTTTCTCTTGTCCTTCTTTCAATGCGTGACGAGGGCTCGGAAGATGCAGTGGCAAGTGACTCAGACTACTGACTCCGTTCACGTAGGAAATTGATCGTTCCGTCTCCTGGTTGCACAAAAGCGGGTCCTCCTCGCTGCATATTGGGTCTCCATCCTGGGAATGTACTTTCAGACATCCTAGTGGGAGAAAAACCCTGCGGTGGCTCAGACTTTTGGAAATCAATTCTTTAAGGTTCGTGGAAACTATCCGCCACTGATTTTAGGACTCCATGATGGATTCACCCTCCCAAGGCATGGTGGAAGGACTTGACTCTATATGTCCTTGCTCATTTTGAGGAGGATCTGGAGAGGCTGGGACTTTATGAGGCCGTCAAGGCGACCTGTTATGGTATTCAGATTAGTGTAGCGAACTTCTATGCCATCTTTGAGTTATACTGCCCGGCTACATGGACCTTCTTCACCCCTATTGGCGAATTGGGTATGGCTCTGCACAAGATGTGGGAAGTTTCTGTTCTGCCTTTGGATCTCTCCATACGAAGAATATTTTCCGTGCGAGGCGGAATTGGCACTTCTGGAGAAGCAGGAGCCTGCCTTATTTGAGACTTATTGGGAATTGATGTGCCACCTCCACATTTGCTCCAGTATGCATGGGAGCCACAAAGGAACTTCATGCAGTTTGAAGAGCTGGGGAAATTATTTGTTTTCTGACTTGGAAGGTACTCCTGAAGCGGCTCATTGTGGAGTTGCTGATGAAGACATCTTTCGCCGGATGAAAGAGCATTCTCAAGGGAATTTGATTCTGGAAGAAGATGACGGACACTATAAGAAAGGCGATATTCTTCAGAGTTTCCACCACCAGGCTCATCGACCGACGTCCCGGAAGGCACTTCTAACGGCCTGGTTGAAGAGATGTGTGGTGCCATCTTCGTCTGGTGATGTCATTCATCCGACTGTCTTGTTGCCTGCCGTTCGTCTAGTCCATGGTCGTTCTCTTGGACTTCTTCCAGCCATGGTGTGCTGTATTTAAAGAGGCCTTCGTGCATTGACGGAGGCTTTCTGTAGGCCACCAACGACGAAGCGGGGAAAGGGGACTACTTTGCCCTGCGACGGACCAAACCCCACAATAGGTTTGCCATGTACTTATCTAATGGCATGGTTCGCCCTCCACTGTCCTTCTATCATCCAAGCCTGAGAGGAGCCCCCAGAAGGTGTTCGAATGGCGCTTCTCTGTCGATTCGAGGGATGTTCATGATCGAAGACTTATGTGGCTGCGGTCCGTAAGCTGCTGTGCCGTCATGACGTCTATAGCCTTTTCTGATGCTTCCCCTACATTCACGATGCGGGCTATGGTGAAGAATTCAAGGATGTGGGAGAAGGGCAGACGTCATAGAGTCGGGGAGTCTTCGAATGGCTGGTTAGCATCCGGCCATCACACTTGTTGTATAGAAGCGGGGACACCTGTTACCTGGAGCCCTATGTTCCGAGTCGGTTTGCCCGTCAGTTTGGGTATGACCAACTGTACGTAGGTAATCCGAACAGCAGCCTGGACTTCATGGGGAGTCTCATCGATGGAGCTCATGCCTGGTGGTTCTTCATTGCTGGCTGTAGTGAGGCGCGACTGTGCACGCCGCTAAGGACTCCAAACCTTCTGACGACCCTGGGATTCTGCCCGTGGTATAGAACTTTGAACTCCACACCCACTGGATTTTCTATTAATTCCTTTGGTGTGAAGTTAATCTCTCAGCGGTTGAAGCAGAAGGTCACTAAGAAGAGCGAGGGAAAAAGAGTCCGCGTTCCAGGCCTCGGGAAATTCATTGCTGTTGATGATAGCGAAGCTTCGTATGCAGGAAATCCTCGCTTTGAAGCGGATACAGGTGCTGAGGCTCCAGCAGCTGCTTCTGGTGGGGTAGGCACGGCCCCTATAGAACATGTTGATGTGAAAGAAGTGGAGGAAGAAGATCCTGATGTCCACTTCAAATGAAAGCGAGAGGGTAGATCTCGTAGGAAGAGGGTAGTGAAAAAGCCTCGTCGCTACACTCCAACGGTTATTGCAGAGGCGAATTATCTGTAGAACCTCCTCCTCCTACCCCATTAGTCATTAAGTTGTCGGCTCCTAGGCCGACTACTGGTAAAGCTGCTCCGGACCCAGGTAAGATCGAGTCCGTTCTTATAATACCATCTTATGTATCCCAGACAGCTCATGGTTTGCTTTATGACTCAGGAATTGAGGCGGTGAGAAGCCTGAGAGCTGAAGCCGCTGGAGAACAGGGGGAGCATTATGATCCCTGTTCACTTATAGAGAAGGCGATGAAGCTGGCTATTTCGCCATCTCGGAAGAGTCTAGAGATGATGCGGCTGATGTAGGTCCTTCAGGCTGGGACTTCAAGAGGAAGTCCCGTAGCTTCTAGCTCTTTTGGTGGATCACGGAGGGTTCGGCAAGTGAAGGCGGGCGGGCCATTCGTGTTGATTCCGCCAAAGATTTTCCAATGGAGCCTGCAGGGACTGATGCAGCCGTCAAGACAATTGAGGCGACACCATCTTTTGGTACTGTTTTGACCTTTTAACTCCTGCTATTTGTTATGCCTTACTTAAACAAAGTGTTGTTGTAGGTGTTTCGCCTCTGGGTGCATCGACTTCAAGAGAGCCAACCCGTCTTCCTGGGGGAACCAGGAGTGAAGTAAGTACTTCGACCGCGACGGATGCTGCTGAGTTGGATGCTTTGTTTTATGACCTGGCCTCTTATCAGCCTGAACCAGCCAGAGGAGATGAAATTGAGGGAACGGTAGTCTTGGAACCAACCTCACTTCCAGCTATATCAATGAGTGAGATGCCATTGGTTTCGCCCAGTACCGCCTATCTTGCCAGGCGCGGAGCTGAAGGTGATTACCAGTCCTACTTCTCCAACATTGGTGGTTGAGCCAGCTCTTTCGAAAATAGTCACTAGTCCTACCTCGGTTGTGGCTAGTGTACTGGTTTTAATGAGAACTCCTCCGAGATCACCGACGACCCCTCATGTTGCTGCAGCCAGTGCTTCTATTATTTCCTCCATAGTTACACTGGTGAAGCCAGTGGAAACTCTGTCTTCAGGGGCTGCTCGTTTGTCAGGAGTTATTGAGGCCGAGAATGAATTTGTGGCCGAGTTAGTCGATAGCTTTTATAAGAGCTTGAAGCGATCCGTTGCTTTGATCTTGAAGGGCTCGACTACCTCATTCTCTGCTTTAAAGGTGGTCCTCTCCGAAGCATTGACAGTATCCGAGACTTTGGAGGGGATGATCAGGCCACTGCATTGGAGCTTCTGGTGGACAGACTTGAGAGGGATGTGGACGAATGGCGCCGTCTTAGCCATTCAGATCTAGAGTCTTCAGTTAACGAGCAGCTCGCGCACCTTATTGCTCAGATGCATGAAGCTCATCTTGCTGCTTAGGAAGCTGCTAAGACTATTTCTTCTGATTTGAAATCCTTGGAGACAAGAAAAGTAGAGCTCGGGATGTCATAGACGCTTCTAGCAGTGCTCTTCTTGACGCTGGGGATAAAATGAAAAGGCCAAGGAAATGATCAGGAAGGCTAATCTTCTTTTGTCCAAGGCTGAACCAGTGCGTCTTGAAGAGACTGCCCGGCTTGAGCAGCTTAATGCCCAGAATGACAAAGTCTTGCGGCAGAAGCTAGCACAGAGGGCAACCTTGGTTGAAATTGAAGCTCGCTTGGCCCAGACGGAGAGCTTTAATGAGGCCGAGTTGAGGTCGCAGGCACTTATCAGGGCTGCTGAAGAGAGGAAGACTAGGCTGGCCACTCTTGAAGAACGGATTAAGTCCTATGAAGCACCGTCATAGCTTGCAATCTGTGCATTCATGTATCCCTCTTTTAGAATCAATAAAAAGTGATTTTATTTTGACTCCCTCGTTGCATTTCCAACTTGTTTTATTTTCTGAATTCTCGCTTTCAAGTTGTATCGCAGCCATTTGAGAAAATAGTCCTTACTGGACTAAAAAGATGAGACCTGGCCTTCTGCCGGTTCAGAGGTCGCAATGACGTAACCGATTGAGAAGCCATCAAGCTCAAAATTGTCATATGATGACAAAGAAATAGTCCTTGCCGGACTGAAAGATGAGACTTGACTATCTGCCGGTTCAGAGGTCGCAATGACGTAACCGATTGAGAAGCCACCAAGCTCAAAATTTTGTCGTATGATGACAAAGAAATAGTCCTTGTCGGACTGAAAGATGAGACTTGGCTATCTGCCGGTTCAGAGGTTGCAATGACATAACCAATTGAGAAGCCACCAAGCTCAAAATTTTATCGTATGATGACAAACAAATAGTCCTTGTCGGACTGAAAATGAGACTTGGCTATCTGCCGGTTCAGAGGTCGCAATGTCGTAACCGATTGAGAAGCCACCAAGCTCAAAATTTTGTTGTATGATGACAAAGAAATAGTCCTTGCCGGACTGAAAGATGAGACTTGGCTATCTGCCGGTTCAGAGGTCGCAATGACGTAACCGATTGAGAAGCCACCAAGCCCAAAATTTTATCGTATGATGACAAAGAAATAACCCTTGCCGGACTGAAAGATGAGACTTGGCTATCTGGCGGTTCAGAGGTCGCGCAATGACGTAACGATTGAGAAGCCACCAAGCTCAAAATTTTATCGTATGATGACAAAGAAATAGTCCTTGTCGAATTGAAAAATGAGACTTGGTTATCTGCCGGTTCAGAGGTCGCAATGACGTAACCGATTGAGAAGCACCAAGCTCAAAATTTTGTCATATGATGACAAAGAAATAGTTCTTACCGGACTGAAAGATGAGACTTGGATATCTGCCGGTTCAGAGGTCGCAATGACGTAACCTATTGAGAAGCCACCAAGCCTAAAATTTTGTCATATGATGACAAAGAAATAGTCCTTGTCGGACTGAAAAATGAGACTTGGCTATCTGCCGGTTCAGAGGTCGCAATGACGTAACCAATTGAGAAGCCACCAAGCCCAAAATTTTGTATGGGATTTGGAAGGAATTGTCAGAGGTATATTGTTAACGTGACAACCTGAAAAGTCTACCGAAGACTGAGTGGGACTCAGGAACTTGCTGGGGGCTAGGAAATGAATTCCATAGAAGATCATATGTCAGAGGTGTAATGTTAAACGTGACAAAAAGAACTTCGTAAGAATTCGGAAAGCAATTTGTTGGAGAAAAACGAGGAGATCACTGTCATATGTTTAATGTTAACTTAACAGCGAAATTGATGCCAGACGTGTAGTGTTAAACATAACATGAAAAAGGTCTCGTTCTTATTGCGAGAAACGAGGAGATCACTGTCATAGGTTTATTGTTAACTTAAGAGTGAAATGGATGCCAGAGGTATACTGTTAAACGTAGCATGAAAAAGGTCTCGTTCTTGATTTGTCACATACATTGCATTTATATTGTCACTTTACCACACTTGTTAGCTAATAAATTATATTAATAAGTTTTCTTTTTCTTTGCTAAATGTAGGCCCAAGTGCTCAAAGAAAGAAAAGAGAAACACGCCCAAAAGCCCACCAAATTCTGAATTAATTCAGAATAAATTCAAAATGAAGAAATCAGGGCTAAATCTAGGCATATCAAGAGGTTGAGAAAAATCCTCCCTGAATCGAGCGATTGAAGCCACAGAATCAAGGCTGTTTCGTCAACAGTTTGGAGAAGAAACCAGAAAACCAGCAGCAGATACGAGCTAAATAGAAAACCAGGAAGTCCCCCCTTTGGTGTGGCCACCTGGCCACACCAGGGCCGCGGAAACGCGGCCCAAGCCACATTTTCGCAGCCTACCTGATTCAGTTGGGGGAGCGTTTGCTCCCCCAATCTTCCCGGGATCCTATCCTTTAGGTTTTTGCCTATAAAAACTGGTTTCAGCAGGGAAAAATGCAGCGAAGATTAGGATTAAGTTTTGTATTTATTTTCTTAAGATTTAGGCTCTTTGTTAGCTAGAACGAAAGTTGTAATCTTGCTTTTTAATTTGTAGTCCAGTATCAAAATTTGTGAGAGAGAGGACTGAGAGCTTATACTTGAAGATTGAAGTGACAGCAATACAAAAGTCGAGCCAAGTTTTCTTCCACTTGCAGTACGGTATGGTTTGCATAATGTTTATGTTGTCTTCATTGTTTTCTATGGATCACTAAACGTTTTTCTAGGCTAGCTATCATAACTCTCTCTTATTCTTCTTCTCTTCTGTTTTTAAAAGAAAAAGACCCGATGACTCATATGCATGCCTCACTTAAAAGCCTTTCTTTTTGAAAGTGTTCTTGAAGGCATATGAGGATGGGTATGGATGGTTGAATTCACAACTCTTTCACGAACATGTCTTGAATCGTTTTTAATTCATTCTTACTTCTTCGCGCTTGATGTTTTAATATTCGATTCTAACGATTTTTTGAAGAAAAAGACTCAACTCTTCTAACTGTCTTATGTGCTTTACTTAACGCTTTCTAAAAATCAACTTTAAGTTTTGTAAATGATCACTTGAGGGACTTAACATTTTAAGAGAAGAATGAACAATTGAGTAGTTAGATAGTGAGCCCAAACTTTCTTTATTATTACAAACAACAAAACAATTTCTAAGCTTTCTAAATCACCTTCTCCAAAACTTTTCTAAAAGTTACAATTTTTCTTTCATTCATCTCTTTCTTTCCATTCTCTTTTTCATAAAAACGAACACAACTCCTTATTTCTAAATGATTCACCGAAAAGCTTCCATCGCATTCCTCCTTGTGGACACGACCCGTTAGCCACAAGCTACACGGTATATTCTTAACCCATTAATTGTTTCTTTATTTTAGCAATCAATTTTTGGCGCCGTTGCCGGGGAAGGAACGGTGTAGTTATTTTTAACAAGTTTTGTGTGTTTGTTTCAGGGACTTGAAGATCAAGATCTAGCATTCAAGCTTTGCTAAGAAGACTTGCAAATTCTGTGCCCCTACTCTCGAAAGTAGGAAACAGAATTTCAAGAAATTGCTTTGCAAAATCTGAAAAAATTCATTGGACTACTAAAAACTCTTTTTTGCAGGACATATTGCTCGCAAAAAAATTTCAGTTTTTATATGTCATATTTGTGCTATTTCTGCTTTCCAACATCTCTGTTTTAAGTCAACAGTAAAACACTTGTTGAAAAGTTAAAAAATTGATTAGACGTTTGCATTCTAGGCACGAGTCTTTTCAATTCCTTTACTTTACTGTTGAAGAGTGCTGGAGCAAGGTACGTAAGCATTGCATTCAGAATAGGACTCATTTCTTGGTTAATTTATATCGCTTTGAGTGAATCTTATTTATCTTGTACACTTGCACAAATTGATTTTAAGGGCAACACCCAATAACAAGATAAAGTGGGAATTTAATCACCCTTCCTTGGCCCACAAATCAGACTCCAAGCACTCACAAACCTAAGCCTAAGTAAAATCTGATAGACGTTGGCCTTGGGGACATTTCGAACTCACTAGGAGATTATCCTAAAGAGGGAAGGTGTTGGAAATTGACTCCTGCCAAATCAGTGTCTAGGAAGGGGATTGAGGGCCGAAAGCCCGAAGATTGGTGGTTATTTAATTAAGGAACGTCTTTGACGGAAAACCTCCCACCAATCTTGCCCTGACCTGGCTGATTAGCTTGTGGTCAAAGTCTACATTCTACCTCTTGGGACAATCAACCAGTTAGGAGTTGTCTAGGTCGAGGTTACCTTAGACTAGGCTTGGTTGATTTCTATTGTTGACTGTTGTTTGAACTTGTTGTGATTGTGATTGTGTTTGTGTATGCAAGTGTGGTCGAGAGACCCCAATTCTTCTAGGTTGACTAGAAACACATCACCACCCAAGTTTGAACCACGACCAGATCTGGTAATGGCTCAATCAACATCACTGCAGGATAGGTTCTACCCGATTAGGACCTCACTTCCATCATGCATTCAACTTCCATCGGTTGGAGAATACAATTTTGATCTCAAGCCTCAATTCATCAACACACTCCCCAAGTTTCATGGCCTAGAGTCCGAAGATGCCTACTTCTTCATAAGAGAATTTGAGGAAGTATGTCTAATGATGAAAATCCCACACCTTGTAGACGATGCTATTAGGTTGAGATTTATCCTTTTCGCACTTAAGGACCTAGCAAAGAAATGGCTTTACAGCTTAGCAGCCGGTTCCATCACATCTTGGGATGGTTTCATCAAGGTTTTCTTGAAGAAATTCTATCCTATCCATAAAATCGCTCTCATTAGGAAGACGATCATGCAATTCAAGTAAGAACCTAGTGAACCGTTTTGGAGGTACTTTGAACGCTTTAAAGACCTCCTTGTCCAATGTCCACACCATGGAATAGAGAAATGGCGACAATGTCAAATTCTCTATGACAGTTTAAACTATTCCACCAAAACCCTCTTAGAAACTATGTGCCAAGGGGGTTTCTTGCAGAAAGATGAAGATGAAGGATGGGATTTGTATAAAATCTAGCTGAGAAGACCATCCAATGGGAATCTGCTAGTGAGACCTCTAGGAATCCTAACTCTATCTCTTCAAAAGGAGGTCTCCATTCCATCGAATCGTCCATCGCTAATGAGGCTAAGTTAGCTAACCTGGCTAGAAGACTGGAAGCTCTAGAAACGAAAGAACCAAGTCCAGTCAATCAAGTTAGCCCGAACCAATTTCCACCCCGGGCTGCACTTACTGTCAAGCCATGAATCATGTGTTCGAGGAGTACCCAGTGTTTCAGGCTCAGCAATCCTACCATGAACCGATGAATGCGGCCTTTTCAAGACCGAACAACAATCCTTACGCACCAACGTACAATCCCGGCTGGAGAAATCACCCTAATTTCTCATGGAGCCAAAATAGCTCGGACCATTCACGATCAAATCATACTAGCCACTTCCATCATGGTAATAATTCTTCCAATCATCAACCCAACTTCTCCAATTTCCATAATAATTCTCCCAATCGTCCACCAAACTTTCTGAATTATCAACAAAACTTTCCCAACCAAGCTCAACAATCCTCCTTCCAGAATCCTCAATTAGAAACGAGAATGACTGACTTTGAAAAAAATATGGAGAGATATATGAAAAACTAAGACTCTCTCATGCAAACCATTCAGAGGTTAGAGGTTCAAATGAGTCAACTAGCCAACTCACAGAATGAGAGACAAAAGGGTACCTTGCCTAGTCAGCCAGTCACCAATCTGAGGAATTCCCAACAAGCTCATTTGGCTGAGGATCCTTCATTCAATCAATGTAATGTTGTTCATACATTGAGGTCAGGAAAGAGAGTTGATAACCAAGTGTCAACACCAACAAATCCCATTCAGCACAACCACAATCAAGCTTCCACCTCATCTAATCCAATTTCTTCCAATTCTGACGAGTCTGAAAAAGACAAGTCAGCCAGCCAGGTGCACCAGCCTATAGTACCATTTCCTAATAGGCTAAAAATAACAAGCAAAATCCTCACATGGACAAGATAATTGAGATGTTTAACCAAGTGAAGATAAATGTGCCACTTCTTGATGCCATCCAACAAGTTCCTTCCTATGCTAAGTTTCTTAAGGACATGTGCACGAAGAAGAGAAAGACTAATGTTCCAAAGAAGGTCTTCTTAGCCACTAATATTAGTGAGCTATTATCGGGTCCTATCCCTGTTAAGTACAAGGATCCAGATAGTCCCACCATTGCCTGCACAATAGGACAAGCCGAGATTAGTCATGCACTTCTTGACTTGGGGGCAAGTATCAACTTGCTTCCATTCTCTGTTTATCAACAACTCGGGTTGGGTGACCTTAGTCCAACTCGAGTCACCATCCAACTTGCTGACCGTTCTGTTAAAGTTTCAAAAGGGGAGATTAATGATGTCCTGATCCGGGTAGGAGAGTTCATTTACCCTGTCGATTTCATAGTTCTGGAGACACAACCTGTGTCCAATTCCAATCGTAGGGCTCAAACTCCTGTTATCCTAGGGCGACCATTCCTTGCTACTGCTAATGCCATCATCAATTGTAGGAATGGGTCTATGAGGTTAACCTTTGGGGACATGACTAGAGAAGTCAATGTCTTCAATCTAGAAAAACAACCCCGCGATATCGAGGACCAAACATTTGAAGTCAACCTAATTGAGAACTTGACAAGTGAACACGGGGAAGAATTGGAATCAGAAATGGAGAGTGAGTTCGGGTTAAAGTCTGATGACTTTAATCTTGATCAGGTGGTAGATTCTGCCGTGAATTGGGCTTCAAACCCTATTTCACCAACAATGGAGCCAACAGATTTGACTAGTCCTTCTAGTGAGCCTTCCACTTCCTTAGAATTGAAAGCCATACCTGCGCATCTCAAGTACGCCTATCTAGGTGAACAAGAGACCTTTCCTGTCATCATTGCCTCCCATTTGAATGACGGGGAAGAAGAAGATCTAAAAGCTATTCTAAGAAAACATAGGGAAGCCATTGGGTGGACTATGACTGATATCAAGGGATTAAGTCCAACCATCGTTCAACATCGCATTCATCTCAATGAAGACGCCACACCTAAGAGAGAGACCCGCAGCGTAGGTTAAACCCTATAATGCAAGAGGCAGTTCATGCTGAAATCATAAAACTCTTAGACAATGGGATAATTTATCCTATTTCTGATAGCCAATAGGTCAGTCCTGTCCACGCGGTCCCAAAGAAATCTGGTTTCACCGTAGTGGAAAACGAGAACAAAGATTTGGTTCAAACTCGACTTCCCACGAAGATTCGAGTTTGCATTGACTATAGGAAACTGAGTGCTGCAACTCGTAAGGACCATTTTCCACTTCCCTTCATTGATCAAATGCTTGAACGTTTGGCGGGTCACGAGTATTACTGTTTCTTGGACGGTTACTCGGGCTATAACCAGATCTCTATCGCTCCTGAGGACCAAGAAAAGACTACGTTCACATGTCCATTTGGGACATTTGCTTATCGTCGAATGCCCTTCGGCTTATGCAATGCCCCAGCAACGTTTCAACGTTGCATGTTGAGTCTTTTCTCTGATATGGTAGAACGCTTCTTAGAAATCTTCATGGATGATTTCTCCATCTACGGAGATTTATTCACTCAATGTCTCCACCATCTAGAACTCGTCCTCCAACGTTGTGCTGAGAAAAATCTGACACTGAACTGGGAGAAATGCTACTTCATGGTAAAACATGGAATTGTCTTGGGTCATGAAATCTCCAAGAAAGGAATTGAAGTGGATAGAGCCAAAATCGAGGTTATTGCTAAGCTTCCCATGCCCAAATGCGTTAAGGACATTAGATCTTTCTTAGGACATGCTGATTTTTACCGACGATTTATCAAAGATTTTAGCAAAATTGCTAGGCCCTTGACTAATCTGTTAGCTAAGGATGTGTCCTTCACTTTCGATGTTGAATACATACTCTTGGGAGAAGCTTAAGAGAGAGCTTATTTCTGCACCAATCATATCTGCACCGGATTGGTCTAAGCCGTTTGAGATCATGTGCGATGCTTCCGATTTTTTCATAGGCGCTGTCCTAAGACAACGCATTAATAACAAAAAGCATGTGATCTACTACTCTAGTAGGACTCTCAACGATGCTCAAATAAACTACACTACAACCGAGAAGGAATTCTTGGCAGTACTGTTTGC
The DNA here is from genome assembly GCA_038442645.1 of Agave tequilana. NCBI lineage: Eukaryota > Viridiplantae > Streptophyta > Magnoliopsida > Asparagales > Asparagaceae > Agave > Agave tequilana. The sequence continues at coordinate 52,293 of JAVJIF010021853.1, read as the reverse complement.
CTTAGAGAAGTTTCGTCCCTACCTACTAGGGTCCAAAACTACCGTTTTCACCGATCATTCTGCGCTTAGGTACCTCATGATAAAGAAGGATGCCAAGGCCCAATTCATTCGTTGGATCCTCCTTCTTCAAGAATTCGATCTTGAGATTTGAGATAAGAAAGGCGTAAAAAATGTCGTTGCTGACCACCTCTCACGAATCCCTAATTCTCCATGCAACGAATTACCCATAAATGAGGATTTTCCTGATGAACATCTCTTAGCTATCTCTAGGGAACCTTGGTTTGCTGATATAGTGAATTACTTAGTCACAAACCAAACTCCGTCTCATTGGTCCAAAAACGATGTGTACCGGTTCTTGTCCCAAGTCCGGTATTTCTTTTAGGAGGAACCGTACATTTTCAAGTACTGTTCTGACCAAATTATTAGGAGATGCATTCCCGATGAGGAGGTTAAGAGTGTTCTATCCTTCTGTCACGAACTTGCATGCGGTGGACACTTTGGTCCCCGCAAGACTGCTGAAAAGGTGCTACAAAGTGGGTTTTATTGGCTCACTCTGTTCAAGGATGCTTATGAATTTTGCAAGACGTGCCCTAGATGCCAAATGGTAGGAAGGATCTCACACCGAAATATGATGCCCCTCAACCCAATTCTAGAAATAGAACTCTTTGATGTTTGGGGCATCGACTTTATGGGTCCATTTCCTAATTCATTTGGAAACCAATACATATTGGTTGCTGTGAATTACGTGTCCAAGTGGGTAGAAGCCATTCCTTGTAAAACTAATGATAACAAAGTTGTCATAAAGTTTTTGAAAGAGAACATTTTTTCCCGCTTCGGAACCCCTCGTGCTATCATCAGTGATAATAGCACTCACTTTTGCAATAGATCTTTTGAAGCCCTTATGCGAAAGTATGTCATAACTCACAAGTTGTCCACACCTTATCATCCTCAAACCAGTGGGCAAGTTGAGGTTTCAAATAGACAAGTCAAGCTTATATTGGAGAAAACTGTGAACCAAAACCGGAAGGATTGGTCCATCAAACTTGTAGATGCTTTATGGGCCTACAGGACCGCCTTCAAGACGATTCTAGGAATGTCTCCCTATAGGTTAGTCTATGGCAAACCTTGTCACTTGCGCGTTGAGTTAGAGCACCGAGCCTTATGGGCAATCAAGCAATTGAATTTCGACTTGACTAAGGCCGGTGACCTTCGGAAATTACAAATTTCCTAATTGGAGGAGTTGAGAAATGAAGCCTATGAAAATGCTAGGATCACTAAAGAGAGAATCAAGATTTTCCATGATAAGAACATCGTAAGAAAAACCTTTGTCCCCGGACAAAAAGTCTTACTCTATAATTCTAGGCTTCATCTTTTTTCAGGAAAATTGAAATCGAGATGGACTGGGCCATTCGTTGTAAAAACTGTGTTTCCACACGGTGCAGTTGAGATCAGTGACCCCAAGAATGAAAATGACTTTAAGGTAAATGGTCAACGCTTTAAACCTTTCTTAGAATCGGTACCGGTAGATGAAACGGTAATGGGTCTTTTTGACCCAGTGTATCGGTAACTTTCCTCCTTTTCATTTTATTTCATGCACTTATACATTTCTTTCATACATTGGGGACAATGCATGAGATAAGTGCGGGGGAGGTTTCTAACATGATTGATATAAAAAATAAAAAAATGGATATATAAAAAAAACTTTTTGAAAAGGATAGACAGTATTTTGATATATTTTTTGTAAGAATTTAAGTCAATTTTAAGGAATAGGAGAATCATAATTAGGATTTCTTACACTTGGTCAAAATAAGATAACTTGTTTGATTTTTAGGGTCAGGAAGAAAATTTGTGAAAGTAATTTAGTCTTGATATTTACCTTGATGACATATGCACACAAAATACACTAAACACTTAGGGTTTAAAAACAGAGACTCTTATGCCTTATAAAAAAATATGAAAAAAATGCTTTGGCCTAAGCAAGCCTTAGTATTTATGCAAAAGATAATTAGATGAGTTTTCAAAAAAAAATGTGTATCCTCTGATTAAGCTGGGTATTTATGCCTCATGAAGCATAAGTATTCACGCCTAAAAGGGGTACATCGTATAAATAAAAACCTTATTTTCGTGGTCTTATCTGCTCGAGTGTTTAAGTCCTTAGGGGTGTTTTCTCACCTGGTGCCCTAAAACTGTCCGATTTGGGTGTCACCGACTGAATGCTCGTTAGATAGGCAGATTAGAAAGCCTAATGAAATTGAGGAATAAATTTCACCAAAAATAAATAAATATAAGGCATAGGAGTTAATGTTGAAGAACCCTTAGTAAACTTCACAGTCACGATGGTGCATACGACTCAGGGTAAATTAATAGACTAGATGAGAAGTACAATTTAACTCCTTACTTTAATTGATGACATGTTTTTTTGAATGGAGACTGAGTTTAGGAATGAAAATTTTGATATTCCTATAACTTATAGATTACTTAAACTCTCACAAATATACTTCAAATATTTTCTCTCTTCCAAAAAAAAAAAAAAAAAAAAAGAAAAAAAGGGCTTTTCGAAAATACTAACCTTTTTCTCTTTCTTTATGGATTTTGTGCGTGTAATCCGCTGAAAACCCTCACGAGATAAAACTCGTCCTCTACGGGTAACTTAGAGGTTTAACGGCTTGTTGCACATGCTCAGTGCAATCGAGTGACCTGCGAAAGTGGTCTAATAATTGATTCGAGTTAGTCTGATGTTTTGCTCGAGGGCGAGCAAAAGATAAGTGTAGGGGTGTGATTTGTCACATACATTGCATTTATATTGTCACTTTACCACACTTGTTAGCTAATAAATTATATTAATAAGTTGTCTTTTTCTTTGCTAAATGTAGGCCCAAGTGCTCAAAGAAAGAAAAGAGAAACAAGCCCAAAAGCCCACCAAATTCTGAATTAATTCAGAATAAATTCGAAATGAAGAAATCAGGGCTAAATCTAGGCATATCAAGAGGTTGAGAAAAATCCTCCCTGAATCGAGCGGTTGAAGCCATAGAATCAAGACTGTTTCGTCAACAGTTTGGAGCAGAAACCAGAAAACCAGCAGCAGATACGAGCTAAACAGAAAACCAGGAAGCCCCCCCTTTTGGTGTGGCCACCTGGCCACACCAGGGCCGCGGAAACGCGGCCCAAGCCGCGTTTCCGCGGCCTACCTGATTCAGTTGGGGGAGTGTTTGCTCCCCCAATCTTCCCGGGATCCTATCCTTTAGGTTTTTGCCTATAAAAACTGGTTTCAGTAGGAAAAAATGCAGCGAAGACTAGGATTAAGTTTTGTATTTATTTTCTTAGGATTTAGGCTCTTTGTTAGCTAGAACGAAAGTTGTAATCTTGCTTTTTAATTTGTAGTCCAGTATCAAAATTTGTGAGAGAGAGGACTGAGAGCTTGTACTTGAAGATTGAAGTGACAGCAATACAAAAGTCGAGCCAAGTTTTCATCCACTTGCAGTACGGTATGGTTTGCATAATGTTTATGTTGTCTTCATTATTTTCTATGGATCACTAAACGTTTTTCTGGGCTAGCTATCATAACTCTCTCTTGTTCTTCTTCTCTTATGTTTTTAAAAGAAAAAGACCCGATGACTCATATGCATGCCTCACTTAAAAGCCTTTCTTTTTGAAAGTGTTCTTGAAGGCACATGAGGATGGGTATGGATGATTGAATTCACAACTCTTTCACGAACATGTCTTGAATCGTTTTTAATTCATTCTTTCTTCTTCGTGCTTGATGTTTTAATATTCGATTCTAACGATTTCTTGAAGAAAAAGACTCAACTCTTCTAACTGTCTTATGTGCTTTACTTAAAGCTTTCTAAAAATCAACTTTAAGTTTTGCAAATGATCACTTGAGGGACTTAACATTTTAAGAGAAGAATGAACAATTAAGTAGTTAGATAGTGAGCCTAGACTTTCTTTATTATTACAAATAACAAAACAATTTCTAAGCTTTCTAAATCACCTTCTCCAAAACCTTTTCTAAAAGTTGCAATTTTTCTTTCATTCATCTCTTTCTTTCCATTCTCTTTTTCATAAAAAATGAACACAACTCCTTGTTTCTAAACGATTCACCGAAAAGCTTCCATCGCATTCCTCCTTGTGGACACGACCCGTTAGCCACAAGCTACATGGTATATTCTTAACTCATTGATTATTTCTTTATTTTAGCAATCAGTTCTCACTGGGAAAACGAGGAAATCACTGTCATAGGTTTAATATTAACTTAACAGCGAAATGGATGCCAGAGGTATACTGTTAAACATAGCATGAAAAGGTCTCGTTCTCACTAGGAAAAAAACGAGGAAATCACTGTCATAGTTTAATGTTAACTTAACAGCGAAATAGATGCCAGAGGTATACTGTTAAACATAGCATGGAAGGGGTCTCGTTCTCACAGAGAGAAACGAGGAAATCACTGTCATAGGTATAATGTTAAATTAACAGCGAAATGGATGGAAAGATCTTTATATGTGGTCTTACCATTCTATGGATGAGAATTGGTAAGTAATTTTGGAGAGGGAATCAAATGGGAACAGGTCCCTTAGGATTTTTAGCAAATCCTCAGCTGTCAACGGGTTTGATATGCCTTACCAACTACCGTTTGAGTCGGCTAGCCATGCTATTCCCCTCAGCATGATGAATTGTCGAGGACTTATGTTGGGCTTAAAGGCCAACATTTTCCTCTATCCTTAACCGTTAAAGGTGTTGGATCATGTGGTTAGTGCATGTAACCTTGATTCTCCTCTGAGACAACCAGTGTATGACCAGGTTCCTACCGGTTTATGGTTGTATGATCTCGTTTGGAGGAAGAGAGAGGGCTCTTTCTGCGTACCTTGAATTTGAAGGTCTTGATCAGAGGTGTAGTGTTAACTTGATCATGAGAAGGATCCTTAATCAAGGATAATACTTCTTTAAGAACTTGTCATTGATCGGCATCATGAGTAAATCATCATCTGAAGTCATAAGGCGATATGCTCCATTTGAATAGACTGTTTCTATTACAAACGGTCCCTCCCAATTAGGCTGAAATTTGCCTTTGGTTTTGTAAGTCATGATCATTGGTCGTCTGACGGCTAAAACCAAATCTCCTTTCTGGAAAACTCTTTGTTTGACCTTCTTATTGAAGGCTTTTGAGGTTCGAGCTTGATACAACTCGATATGCTGCTGAGCTTGTAACCGCTTCTCATCTAAGCCTTCGAGCTCTTGAAGACGCAACCGATCATTGTCTTCTGATGTGATCTTAGTCATTAAAGCGACTCGCAATGACGGCATCTGAATTTCTAACGGTATGACTGCTTCACACCTGTATACCAGAGAAAACGGCATATTGCCTGTCGGGGTCCGAAACGTGGTTCGGTAGGCCCAAAGACATTCACCAAGCTTTTCGTCCCAATCTCACTTATTCGAGGAGACGAACTTTTTGAGTAACTTGATGATCGTCTTGTTGAATGCTTCCACCAAGCCATTAGCGGCGGGATTATAGGCAATTGAAGCCACATTCTGAATTCGATATTTATCACAGAATCGATAGAATACTGGCTTATGAATAGGGGACCGTTATCATGGATGATCAGCCTAGGGACACCAAATCGATGGATGACATGGTGTTTGATAAAATTAACCACGTTGGAAGTTTTGACTTCAACCAGTGGTATGGCTTCTGCCCACTTTGAAAAGTAATCGATTATTGCTAAGATAAACCGGTGACCTTTTGTCTGATAGATGCCGCTTCTTTAGGATTGTCTGGCAGCAGACCATGTAGAGCATAGTCGATGAAAGGGAATCATCAGTCTCTCGGCTCTAGCTCCATCGAGATATTATAAACCTCTCTAGTTCTTAACATATGTTTAGAGTAGACAAGGTGTCGAGTCGCCACTGTAAGATGATACTCAGTGTCGACTGGCAAGGTAGTGTTGTTGCTAATGCAGCAAGAGCATCTGCCTTAATATTCTGAGATCGAGATACGTGCCTGATGTAAAGCCATCAAACAGATTAGCCAATTCGATGATTGTGTGATAATAAGGCACCAAATCCTCGTAACGGACCTCATATTCGCCTTTAACCTGATTGATGATCAGTTTTGAATCGCCGTAAGCTTCAAAGTAGCGTACCCCCATTCCGTAGGCGAGCTGAAGCCAATGAGTAGAGCATTATATTCCGCTACATTGTTAGAGCATGATTCCGTCAGAGAAAATGCTCTAGGAAGGACATGACTCTGTGGAGAGATAAACACAATGCCCACACCGGCAATGATCCTGCCTTTAGGGCCTATTCGTGATGCTCCATCGAAGAACATCTGTCAAACTTCATCCTCTGAGGTTACATTGGACTCGAAGACTTCATCTGGAATATCTTCATGATGTTTTGAGTGCTCCGGAACTAGATGAGCAGCTAAGAACTCTGCAAGGGCCTGGCCTTTAACCGCCTTTTGAGGGATAAAGATCATGTCGTATTGAGACAAAAGAAGCGCCCATTTAGCTAATCTTGAATTTAATGATCCTGGCTTCGTCATGAGAAGACGCAAAGGATTCACTCTGGAAATGACATGTATGGTTTGGCCGACCAAATAATGTCGTGTCTTCTGAACGGCAAAGACAAGAGCTAAGCACTCCTTCTCAATAGAATTATAGCGAGATTCCGCCCCTATCAGAGTCCTGCTCAGATAATAAATGGCCTGTTCGTGACCATTGTCGTCTTTTTGAGCAAGCAGGGCACCAAGAGAATGGTCCATAGCTTTCACATAAAGTAAGAATGGTTTCCCTGATGTGGGAGCCACTAAGAGTGGAGGTTTTGTGAGATATTTCTTGATATCCTCATAAGCTTCTTGACAAGCTTGATCCCATACAAAGGAAGCACCCTTTTTCATGAGTCGGGTGAACGGTTGACAGCGGCCTGAGAGATTTGCGATGAATCTTCTAATATAAGTCAGTCTACCTTGCAAGCCTCTAAGCTCTTTGAGATTCCTCGGTGGCTGCATGTCCTGAATGGCTTTGACTTTGTCCGGGTCAAGATGAATTCCTTTTGATGTAACAATGAACCCAAGAAACTTGCCACTCGAAACTCCCAAGAAGGATTTTGTCGGATTCATCTTCAGCTGATGAGCCCGCATTATGTCGAACATGGTTCTCAAGTCACGAAGATGGTCATTCTTATTGTGGCTTTTGACAGCAATGTTGTCGACATAGCATTCTACCGTTTTTCGGAGATGATCGCGAAAAATTGTGTTCATTGCCCGCTGATAGGTTGCTCCGGCGTTCTTCAGTCCGAAGGGCATCAGAGTGTAGCAGTATACCCCCAATGGCATCCGGAATGAAGTATGCTTCTCGTCGTCAGGATACTTCTTAATCTGATTGTACCCTGAAAAGCCATCCATAAAAGACATTCTTTCGAATCTACAGGTATTGTCAATCATGACATCGGTGATGGGCAGTGAAAATTCGTCTTTAGGACAAGCTGTATTGAGATCACGGTAGTCAATGCAGATCCGAATTTTTCCGTTCTTCTTGAGGACGGGTACGATATTAGCAACCCAATCTGGATCCTGTTCTTCCCATACGAAGCCACATGTAATGAGCTTATGAACTTCGACTTCAATAGCCTCTATAATGTTCGGGCGAAACCGACGTTGTTGCTACTTGACTAGCTTGGCGTCAGGTTTGATATTTAGATGATGCATGGCTACTTGTGGATCAAGTCCAGGCATGTCTTCGTAGTTCCATGCGAAGACGTCTATATACTCCTTTACGAGTATTATTAATTCTTCTTTTTCCATAAGTGATAAGCTCTCACTTATAAAGATGGGTTTAGGGTGATCTTGACTACTCAAGTTGACCTGCATCACCTTGTCTTCAGTAGGTGGTTCGCGCAGTTCGAATCGCTTTCCCATTGGAGTTCCAATTGTTGAACCCATTGTTCCTCATTAGTAGCTTCCGCTGGCTCCAATTGACTGCTTGAAGTCATATTAACGGTGAGATTCTCGAACATCATTCCCACACTGACATCTGAGTCCCACTCGGAGGAAGAGGCAGAATGTGATGGAATCGATTCGCCATCCCTGAATTGAACCGTTGCGGGTGGTGTGGGTGTAACGTATCCCAACCCCATGCGTGTGTTATCATAGTAATTTACAGGTTTTCCTTTTGGCACAAAGTTATGCAGCAAACTACGCCTTCCTTTTCTGAAATTCAGGCCCTCTCTATGCTTTAGGTTGTAACCCATTTTCCTCATCATATGGTGCGCTGGTCGCGCATAATGAAAAATTTGCGGGGCGTCTGAGTCTGAACTTGAATTTGTGGCTGTGGACCCTCGTGGTTGGGCTTTACCGAAAATTATCGGTAACTGACCTTCTTTGGATGGAGGGATCACTAAAACGGCCCCTTCTATAGATTCCATAGGTGTATCGGATGCGCTTGGCCTATGTAAAGGTATGTGCAGAGAGCTATCCGTAATGGATTCAAACAACCCAATACTCACAGGATAATCAAAGGAAATATTATCATTAATTACCCATTCGCCCTCATCTTCAGAAAGAGTGTTACATAGGGGATTATTAAGACACGCTATAATTGGTTCACCAATCAAAATGGCTGGCATATTTGTTTCAGATTCTGAATCTGCCTCATTGCCACTATCATCATCATCCGGCAATGATTCTTTCGATGTTTCACCGGTCTCTTGATACAGGAGAGCGTCAGTAAAGTAATTTTTTACCCCTTTGAATGGTTGCTTCTCAACGAAGACAGTTCATACTGTCGCGTCATCTTCAACATATTTGAAGCACTGGTGCAGGGTGGAGGGAACGATCCAGTTGGTGTGAATCCACGGTCGTCCCAGTAGCAAGTTGTATGACGTGTCAGCGTCAATGACATAGCAAGTCACTCCTGACTTCAGGCTCCCGTTTCGGCAACGGAGTCGAATTTTCCCAAATGGATTACTACTTCCGGCATTAAAATCGTATATTATTGTAGTGGTTACGGACAACCTATATAGTGGTATACCGAGGACGTAGAGGAGCCTTTTGGGGATGATGCTGAGTGCAGACCCCAGATCAACCTGTACCCTTTCAATGCATGTTGAACCGATGTATCCGGTGTAGTAGAAAGGTCGATCGTGCTTGTTATCCTTGAGAAGCATATCTTCCGCTGTGAAGGTAATAGTAGGTACCTTTGATTGTACATGATGGCATTCAGGGCAAGAAGACTGAGCATCATCTTTAGAGATTTCTGGCATATACGTCAGGAATGATTCTGAATTAGCCAGTGCTTCTCTTATTTCTTTCGAGAGACGAAGGAGCTCGTGTATGGTAATACGAGCTGGGATATTAGCCAGCTGGGCCAATATGTCAAAATGAAAGGGCGTATCAAGCCCTGGGCCTGAAGGCTTTTTCAGGACATGGTCGAACCGGACTTCCTTAGGCTTCTCCTTTCCCTTGGTTGGAACTGAAGCGGATGCTGGTACTTGTACTGACGTCGTTTGCTATTATGTCTCGTCAGTAGCATTCTCATACTATTTTAAGTATGATTTTACAGATCGAGTACCCGTCGGCTGAGGTACATCAGCCTGCGTCGCGCAAGCGTGCTTTTCTCCTTCAGAATCACTGAGAGAAGCTGACGTGAAATTGTCATCGTCTGGCAGGATGGAGATGACATTGCAAGATTTGCCCTTCGACTTGGACTTCTTTGAATCCCATTGTTCGTCTTGGACAAGGTCTGGGTGTATCCACATGATTTTCCCTGTCTCCAATGTCAAGGGAACAAGACCCCTATTATCTTGAGTTTTAGCTGAAGGATGCTTGACTTCCAGCCGTGGTGGAGGGATTGGGTAAGTCCCGTCAGGAACTGTGACCTTTAGGGTTTTGCCGAACTCGAGGGTTACCATATTTGCAGTGACTTTCTTTTGTTCTGACTTCAGTGTCAGGACTCCGGCATCAATCAAAGCTTGAATTCTGTCCTTGAGGACAAAGCACTTGTCGGTAGGATGGTGAATCATCCCGTGGAAGAGATAGTATTTGGTATCGGTCGTGCTCCTATTTCATTGGGACGTCGAGCATCTGGCAGCTTCAATTTATTCCCTTTGTGGCGTAAATGGAATATTGTGGCCACCTGATCATCTTTGAAGGAGTACTGTTTTGGAGGAAACTTAGACTCCTGATTATTGAAGCCGTTCTTCTTGGCCTTCGACTGAACATCCCCTGATAATTCAACGGACATAGTCTCTTTCCCTTTGGCTTGAGAAGACTGCGCCATGTCGCCACGTCCTTTACTATTCATACCCCATTTGCCTCTAGGGGTGGATGGTTCGAACTTTTTAGCCGACTTTTCGGCTATCTCAGCTTGCTCGACCAGTTCTTTCCCGGTATAGGCTTTGACAGCCCCCATGTGAACCTCTACTTGGTCTAAAAAGTTGTGTCTGCATGTCTGTAAGAGCATGGGTAATGGCATCCCTGCTGGGCACATCAAAGATAAGTTTCTGAACTGCTCAATGTAGTCACGGACAGATTCGCCCTTCTTTTGCACAGTAGAGAGGAGTTTGTCCATGGTTACCTCGGTATTATCCTCATAGAAACGAGAAAGGAATCGGGTTTCCAAGTCGATCCAGGAATTGACGGAGCCCGGAGGGAGACTTCGGAACCAGTCAAATGCTACCCCCTTTAAGGTGCCAATGAACAGCCTAGCCATGATAGCATCATTGTCTATAACATTACCGGTCTGAGACCGGAAATAGTAGATGTGTTGTTTTGGCGAGCTTTTACCATTGTACGTGTGTAACGTCGGTGGTTTGAACTTTGCTGGGTACGGTACTGAATCTCATTCCAGCGGGTAAGGACGGACTGCCCCTACTTTTTTAGTTCATCCCTCTGTGCTAGGGATGCGATTTGAGCTTGGATGCCTTTAAGGACTTCAGCGTCCAAAGAAGAACCCTCCTTCGACTTCTCCATCTTTGGATGTTCATTGCTAAGATGTTCTTTCTCATCATGGTTACTCCCGGTGTCATTATTATTCCAGTTATTAAGGAGTTGAGCGAGCATCTGTTGGATGTTGTCCAAAGCTTCTTGCTGGGTCTTGGAAGTTTGCTCATGAGCTTTCAAACGCCGACGAAGGTCATCATTACCATTATCAGCCATGTTCACTGATACTCTGTCTGTTCGCACTGAGCTGACTGTCGCCGAAGAGGCATACCCACTGTCTTCATCCTCTTCATCAGACCATTGGACTTATCCTCTCCTTAGTTCTGGTGAGGTTACTGCAGTTGAGAAAGATGGCTGTTCATAACTGTAGGGTGTTGCAACCCTAAATCTAGTATTTCAGAAGACACCTTCTTCATGTACCAAGACTTCACCCAAGCCTGGGCTATAGTCCGGATCTGGGGAACTGTAGGGAGCGTCGTGGGACGCTCGTCTGCCCCTACGCAGCTCTCGTCCTCTTCCGATCATGTTAACGGATGCAGAGGGCAGATCTCGTGATATGCTCCTTTTGCGATGTTTCACCGGAGCTTGCACCGACAGTCGATCAAAAACTGATCGTCGACCTGGAAGAGTGGCGGGGATTGGTCCTAGTCGGCAATAGACTGAGTGGACTGTCACCAACTGACATCCCACTTGTTGACAACGGGAGGGAGAAATTTGGAAAGATTCTGACTTCCGTTTGCTTGTCAAGAATTCCCGCAAGTCAGACCCAGTTGGGCCTAAACGATCTAGCGCAGAGGCTCTGTTGGTTTGCGCATACGACGATGTCCTGCTCCTTTTATCACCGCAGAGGGGATTAGCACTAAATAGTGCTTCAGCTCTAGCTTCGCGGCTAAGAACCTTGGGAATGCCCTTGAATGTTGAAGCCGCATAAGCACCGCTGTCAACACTTAGGGACAATCCCTTAGCTCCGCTACAAAGCGCGAGCTTAGCGCTTGATGGACTGGGGAGCGAAGCATGCTGTGGTGCTTTGATTCGAGCTTCGCGGCTACGAACATCATGCGTACCCTGAGGTCCAGTAACTTCGCTCATGAGAACGAGGCTGGCGCGAGGAGTTGCTGCTCTTGAATTAGGCGAAGGCATGGTCGCCGTTGTGGCTTCGCGGCTGATAGTCTCGTTAGAGCAGGCAGGCATCTTGCCTTTTTCTTCGCGAGAGAGACGAACTTGTGGCGTAGCTACGCCTGAGGCTTCATACAGAGCCTTCTGTTTGGCCTCCACATCTGCTTTGGCAAAGGAGACCTAGGTTCGCAGGGAACCTGACTAGCCACATGCTAGGCTGGGGGGTATTAGCAGGATTCTGCTTTCGGTTTCTGCTCCGAAACCTTGGTCATGGAGACCTTTCTATGCTTTCATGCATGGAGCATTAGACCACCCCCAGAGAGGACTTCTTCGAATTTTCCTTGGTCGAAGTGAACGAATAGGTTCTCGAAGGTAACAGGCTGAAGATTCTGACCCTTGTATTGTGGGCCTGCTCCCTTGTTGCGCCAGAGGACCGTGGTAGGATCGCAAGAAGCCTTATCTGTCTCCACAGAGACTTGGTTCGAAGATTTAACCAGAGGAGCTCTGGCCACACCGGCTTCCATGAATTCAGAGATAGACAAGGTCTGTTCGTCACATTGCGACACTTGATTCTCAACAGTGGAGAAATCAGTCCCCAGCGGAGTCGCCATCTTATTTTCATTGATTTTGCAAAGGGAAAAACTTACAAAAAAAGTGTCGAGGAGCTAAATTACAAGTAATACAAAAGATTACAAGTAGATCTCCTTTGAGATTCTAGAGAAGTGTGCCGATAGGAGTCTGGTCAGCGCGCGACCACTTTGTCCCTTTGACGATGCGATCGATGGAACTCCCTTCTCGCCTGGTTCGGGGAATCGGAGAACAGAAGGTTGGTAGAACCCTCTTGTTACTTCTCAAACTGCCTCTACTTGGGAATTCCTTCTCGCCTGGTTCCGAAAATTCCTTGAGAGGAAGGAAGGTATTAGGGTATCAGCACCCTAATTAGAGACGTAGTTCTCTGAATTCTCTGAATTCTTGGAAGCTAGAGAATAGATCTCTGTTTAGCCGCCTCTCTCTGTGCGTCTCTTTGCCTGTGCGCATGCTCTCTCTTTCTGTGTACCCCTGGTGGGCTATTTATAGGGAGAGCAGGGGTATAATTGTCCCTTGAAAATTTAAAAACATATTGAGTCAATCTGTTTAAATCTGGAAAGTAGCCTTATTGCGAGGCTAGAATCAGCTTCTGCGAAGCTATGAATAGCAGATAGCGTCCATCTCCTGATCTGTTTTGATTCTTTCCATATAATTGGAAGATCTCCCCTGATCCTGTTACTTATTTTAGGAGAGTCAGAGATTATGGCAAACAACTGTCAAATTTGATCTCAGATTTGATCTTGATTAGATTTGACCTTGATCTTGAATTGATTTGATTTCATCTGGAGATTTAATTGGTCAAAGGTTGAACATCAAAGACTCGCAGCGGAGCTGCCGCGTCGAGCTCACAGCGGAGCTGGAAAGAGTATTTGGCGAAATTAGAAGAAAGCTCTTCAGCGGAGCTGGATAATCATCTGTGGCGAAGCTACCGATTGCGTGTGGCTTCGAGCGATGCTAACTCTCTGCGGAGTTAACTTAAGCACTTTAGGCGAAGTTGTAAGTTAGCTTCCTGATGGAGCTTTGAACGGCTCCAAGGCGAAGTTGGGCGATCTTAACTTCTCAGGCGAGGCTATCCCTTGGGACTCATGTGATGCTAAGTGTTGAGCTAATCTAGCATCTTAGACCTGCTGAGGTCTGTTCAAAGACAATCTGGGCTCACTGTCTGCTTCACTGGATCAGTAGAGTCCAAGTTGCTGATTTGTCCCTCGGAAATGGGTTTAGGACTGGTCGTCAACTTGTTTGTCACTTATCTTTTGTAAATGTCAACAAGTTTAGACATTATTCAGGCCAGTCAAGAATCTTATCTTTTTTGAAGTGTCAACAGTGACCCAGATATCCCCTCATATAACTACATGATGAACAAGTCAATTTCAAGATTCAAATATGATTATAGTTTAAGTTACATCATCAATAATTCTAATTCCAAAATGATAATGAATCTGCATGGAAAGATAAAGTAATAATGTCTCAGAATCAAAAACACAAAATTCATATACATCAGAGTCAAGGGTATCATATTCACATGTTTGATCATAATTCAACCACCATACATCCCATCTACAAATCAATCGAGACTCCAATAAAAGAATATGAAGCTCGGGTCAATCCCAACTCAAAATAAGTCTGTACTAATCAAAAAAATCTGGAAAGTCAGTCTATCCGTATAGTAACGTCATATTTATCTATCCACAATATCCAAAAAAGTCCCGGTCAGAATAATCACAAAAAACTGTTGATAAACACTATGCATTAGATATGTCCTCTATCCTCAAATATGAAGTGGTCATCTGATCAGTAAATCAAATCAAATCACAGTCTACTGTATATCAAAACAGGCCTGAATCAATAAGGGTGACCAAGTGCCACATAAAATATGAATCCTTAACCTCAATCACGAACCATTCAACCTCAAGACCAATTTATTTATATTCTAAGATTTATTATCACTAGGTCAATCACAAGATCAAATCTGGTCTAAGATGTATCAACACTAAACCTAAGTCAACGATGACGAAATCAACTGTACAATTAAAGTGAGAACTCACTGATATCTTATGAAATGATATAGGTATTCATACTGGTAAAATAAGGCAGATAGTCACATGAAATAAAACAAGTAATATGTGTGTGTGTGTGTGTGTGTGTGTGTGTGTGTGTGTGTGTGTATGTATGTATATGTATGTATATGTATATACGGTAAATGAGGAAATAATAGAAGAGCAAACACTCACATGAAATGACGCGATGTTGGATCCGAATTGAAGTTTGGTCTTCACTATACGAACCGGTACGAATCTCTGGATCATCTCATGGGTCGGTTTTTGAATTGTCATCGTATCGGGTGCATAATGAGCACAAATCTGAATCTTCTGTAACAGGTCCTGATCTCCCCGAACAGGTCCGTAACACTGTAGCACTCGACCGAACACACAAATACACAAACATAAACATATATACATAATTATTCATACATACCCAAATATACACACGTACAGGTATACACCCATACACATACACAATACATACACGTACATACATGCATACACACACGTGTACATAGTCAAGTATACATGCACATATATATATACATATGCACATATATAAAACACATTAGTCAATGTTAATAATGATAAATAATTCAAATTAAATTAAATAAAACAGAAATACAGTATTTTTAGGTAGGAGATATTACAGGTTGTATTGTAAAATCCTATAAATAAAAGTTATAACTCAGCATAGTAAATTGGAGCAGTGAAGCAGAGGAGCAGAAGAAAGTTATAGTGAATAACAATGTAAAGCCCTAAAAAACTAAGAAGACCTTAAAAAACCCAAAAAGAGAGGAGTAAGATGAAGATGCATAGAGAGAAAATATACTCTTGTAACTTAGGTGTACATTCAAGGAGAAGGTGAATACTCTTGTGTTATCAAGAAGAAGGTTAGATCTATTTATATTAAGTTTATTAATAATGCTCTCTCAAGTTCTCTCCCCGTGTACGTAAGCTAAGTTTGGGCATAATCACGTTAAATTGTGTGTTCTTCTTTTTATATCTTTTAATATTCATCTTGTATGCTCGAGGTAATAGATCTCATGGCGTGTTTGAGGTCGTCGGTGTGGATCTCGTATCTCCCAACTATTGGTATCATAGTAAGTATCCCGGGTTATGTACGCAACAATTGGTATCGAAGCATATCAATTTCGTCACAATAAAAAATAAACAATATGTCTTTGAATCCTTTCCTTGAAATTTTTTATTTCAATTTGAGTTTAGAAACCCCTTGTTCGATGTTTATGTCAGATCTGTGGTATCATGCTCTCACAAAAAAAAAAAAAAAAAAGGAAAAAAAAATCTGTGGTATATGATCATAACATGTTGCAGCATAGGTCAATATCAGGAAGTAGAAGCTGAGAGGGGAGACGTGTTCGGTGGGAAAAAGCTGAGGGATGGTCCCTCGTCGAAAAGGGAAAGAAAAGGAAATGATACTTCTAATTTCATGCTTGAAACCAAGCAATTACCATACATCTACATGTCAATGATCTTGATTCCATACTTGGAAAGATATTGACGTTTTGATTGCGTCTATGAAATCCAAAGGCACGTAAGAAAGTGGTAATCTTTGAACCTTTTTTTTAATACTACAGTGAGGCAAGTGCATAAACACCAACCCTTTCTCCTAAACTGGGAGAAAATTGCAATAAACATATTAACAGCCTACTTTTAACCTGTAACCATGCTCTTCGCAGGCAAGCGCTATACAAATACTTAATGTTTTCATCTATAGTTTGAGGTTAGCAATATCATCTGAGTTCCAAGAGCCTTGTCAAAATTAGATTGAACATTCCATGACCAAAAATCAACTTGATATCAGATAGGACATACTGTACTTGCATTAGATGAGATGGTATTACATAAGTATACTTGCATATCTTTTTGCTAGTAACATAAAAAACAATATAAATATACACACATACATTTTTTTTTTGAAAAGTGCATACACATACATAACTACATGCATGCATGCACATGTAGTTGACTAGCCTTACCTGTTTAACCTGCTGATGCCCAATTTATTGAGACGTATATAACATTAAAGCACTAAGCTTATAGATATTAGAAAATGAACTCGTGGTTGTTATGATTTTACGTAATGTTGTGGATAAGTTTCATGAGTTTATTATTATTATTTTTGTGATAAAATTAAGATTTTGTTTGGAAAGTTTAATGCTAATGATATTTTGATTACCTTATGTGTTTTAGAATTGAGATATCATTCTTAACTTTGTGTTTTATCAAACAAGTTAATATCCTCATGTGTTTTATAATTTTGATTTGAGTTGTTTAACTATATCGAGGTTTAACAGCCAAGATACTAGGCTCGATTCAGGTTGACTAATTTAAATCAGGGGCAGGTATAAACTTACAACATTGACATCTTTATTAAATGGATCAGATATGGTTAACAGATGAGTTAGCTTGAATTTGCCCAAAACCCATTTATGACTGGACAACTGCCAACCCTAACTCTAATGAGTAATGACTAATGATCATTTTACAAGAGAATCCAACAGAATCAGTTTGCATCTTTATTATTCTTTTGCAAAGTTTTTTTTGAAACTAAATTACAAACATTCATTGTAAAGATGGATTAATCAACCTGCAACATATTTCCAAACAGACAAAACTTGTTAGAAACTGGACATGGTTTTTCCTTCATTTCTTGAATAATAAATGGACTTTGCCGCCCATTTGACAAGTGATAACCAAACAAGACTCCACCATAGTACAGACAATAGTCATTACAAAAGGTCATGACGGGGGGGGGGGGGGTTTGGGAACACCATAGAAGAGTGCAAGTGAATACAATTAGGAACACCAGAACAAGATAATCACCATCGAAAATGTCTGAAAAGGCGGTGTGCTTTGGTGCATCCTTGAACCATCACAAGCACGGTTCAGCTATGAACCAAGCAAAAGGGAACTGGCCGCGAGAGTCAAAGCTCCATCGATAGAGTCACTCTATATAGGTTCAAAATCTCGCCAAAGACTGATATCAGGATGCATGTCGTCCCATCCTCCATATCCCTCCAGGAGGAAATCATCATTTCCGAAGCTTCCAATATCTTCAAACGCAAATTTCGTCTGCATATCTTGGGTCATCTCAATTTCAATACTGGACATGGGAAAGGTCACACTCTCTCTATTGATTATACTACTGTCATCTATGCTGTATTTTGCGTTGTTATTGGAGGATGATGGTTGCTTTGGACTGTCAAACTCCTCTTGATAGTGTTTTCCTGGAGAGGCCACAACGTCCTCGGACCATTTCCAATTCCAAGGGATGGTGTGAGGTTGGGGCTTAACAACTTCGACATATCTAGCACTTGCCTCTTTCTCCTCTCTCTCAACAAGCAACTGCTTGCTTAAATGTGTGTTCCAATAATTTTTAATATCATTTGCAGTTCTACCAGGAAGCCGGCCAGCGATTAGAGACCACCTAATCAAGGAAATGAGTACATTAGTTTCTCGATCTGGTTTTGAGAGGAGATAAGATATACTGAATAAACAACACACACTCATTAACATTTTAACTCCAACAGAAAAGAGAAGAGGGGAAATTACTTATAATAACTCCCCATCTGTATGAAGAAAGAAAATCTTAAGAAATGAAATAGATATACTAAGTTTTCTAGAATGAAGCAAAATAAATCATGCTGCAATGTAGATTTTTATGAGACTCACGGTCACAAAATAAAATGAAAATACTATGAGACACGGTTAAGCTGGAAATACTAAATTTCATGTACTTGAACTGATTTCCTTTTTTTTTTTTTTTTTTTTTTTTTTTTTTTTTTTTGCTATTGAGAAATGGGATACATGTTATCACTAAATGGTGTAGAAATCTTAACTTGGCACACTGCCCTTATGTGTTGAGTATATCAACAACTAAGCATGTTACTCACTAGGAAATAAAAAAATAATATGAACTAGTTAAGATGATGTATAATCAACAGAAGTGAAGATATCAAATCCATAACTATTTCCGCAATGTATACCTACGCATATATGAAGTAATTTTCTGAAAGGAAAATTTTACAAGATAATATATAAATGTTAGATATAAAATAAAAAGAAAAAGATTAAAAGAATGCCCATCAAATTAAGGAAGTCTGCAAGTCACACCAAGTTTCTGGGATCAAAGAGAAATTGGCTAGCTGTTGAAAGAGTAGGTAAATGTTGCTATATTATCACCACCTATTTGGCATCCATGCATGTATATAAAAACCTTTCCACAATCAGTTGAGAAGATTCTGTGTTAGATATCAATTAGAATCACCAAAAAATATGTCGCAGTGGTAAAAAGTTGAGGGCAGGAATCTTATTATCAACAGACTCATCACCTGTTGCCCAATAGTTTGTGAAGCTTAATGATAAGGTCCATCTCAGCATCATCAAAATTCCCTCTCTTGATGCTTGGACATAGATAGTTGAGCCATCTTAGCCTGCAGCTCTTTGGACACCTATTTAGCCCTTCAGTTCTCAACACAATCATGCATGGAATCGTCAGTAAGTTCACTGAAGAAGTTAAATGTAAGCTGAAATGTAAGCAAGGAAATCTCGTTACCAGCCCGTTCTGGTACAAGACTCCATTTCACAACTCCATACTTCTCCATGCACTTTCTTAGCAATGTATCCTCCTCTGCAGTCCATGCACCCTTGCGGAGCCCTGAACCCCGGCCCTGGGAAGTTGAACGAGCACCCATGTTTCCAATATTCTATGCTCTCTGCTGAATGAATGGACTGTCTGGCAACTTCTGAAGCTCTTATATAGCAAAAAAATTTCTAACAAATGACTCTGCTTCAGGTACAAAAAATATTAAGTACCTGTCAAC
Organism: Agave tequilana; assembly: GCA_038442645.1. Classification (NCBI taxonomy): domain Eukaryota; kingdom Viridiplantae; phylum Streptophyta; class Magnoliopsida; order Asparagales; family Asparagaceae; genus Agave; species Agave tequilana. The sequence continues at coordinate 32,764 of JAVJIF010021853.1, read as the reverse complement.
AACCTACCATTCAACAAATGAACCACTGCAAATAGGCCAAGAAGCTACACATAGTCACAAGAGTGACCCGGCATGCTCCAATTCCTGTGGAAGAAATTGCTCCAGCTGTTCAGGACAATTGGCACTTGTATTTGTGATGAAAATGGAGACAATGAGAGCCTTGATTGGAAAAAATATTGGTGTTTGATAACCATGGATGTAGACTATATGTGAGTTGATGATGACAGTAACAGTGAGTGAAAGGTATATGATTTGGGAGATTTACTTGCTAACACACTTTTTAAAATCAATAAATAAAATAAATAAAATTAATGGAAAATTTAACACTTGATGCATCAAATGGTCAGAAGGTGCAGCAATCCAAGTGGAAAGGCGGATACTAACTACTTATTCAGCTTAGAATCTGCGAATGTTTGTAAACTTAAAATGAAAAACTTTTGAAGGATGACCGTTTCTTCCTGATGTAACCCCATCCACAATGTGTTATTTAAAGTTGTGATTCCACAAATAAAAGCTTACACAAAGAATTGATGGTCGCACAATTATGATTTCCCCTTAGCCATCCTTCTATCTTTTCTTTGTCTTTACTGTATTGAGTTGGAAAGATGGTGCATTCCTCTTTTCGTTATTTTTAATGACTCGATGACTTAATCATCATTATCTCGGACAAATAACAGGACTTTCACTAACAAACTGATAATGAAATCAATATTCCATCTCACACTGTGTCAAAGGAAGAATTGAATTAAAAACCCACATCCTCCTGATTAAGGAACGGATCAAACGCATATCAAGAATCGTGAAACACCAACACATATACTGCTTGCATCCACCCATAGCAGTAAAAACAGTGAAAGCACACAAAGGACAGGCACACAACGATGTCCAATCCTTTCCTCGATGTCAAATCCCTGCCCAAAAGAGAATACTAATGTTACTTAGAAATTATGTGACATAAAAGGTTTTGAATTCTTCTACCATGACTTAGAAAGCAAAGATGATTTCAAAAGCACGGATCTGACTTGTGAGTTATATTTATGGGTTCGACAATTTCAAACGTCTATGAATAAGCTCTATTATCGAACATATATAACTTTTGGTGGGTTAAGATGTAGGTTCCTAGTTCTTCGAGGATGATGACAGCAAGTATTAGATGGAATGCAAATATGAGATAACATGAGAAAGTGTGTACCTCAACAAAACTAAAGGTCAAAAATCAGAAAATATACAAAACTGAATCTTATCTAAAATGGTAACAGATAAAAAACAGAAAATTGATTTTTCAAGAAATACACCGATATGTATAACCTGCTAAAAATTTACTGCATCAGCATTGGTATTTTATCAAAATAGATTTAAAAAGGAGTGTTACCGACAAACACCAACCAGGAAGATTCAAACCGATGCCACTCAGCTTGTAGAATGCCGTGTGAGTAGTCTCATAGTAACACATGATGCATCAAATATATAAGCAATCATGCATGCAGTGACCCAACAGAAAAACAGTAACGTCAATAAAATTAGCCAAAACACGGTGCACAAGTTAACTCCAAAACTCTCCAACATATGGCGCCTTCCCTTAGGGATTATGGTTCCATACCATATGGCCCAACACTAACCTGCAGTAAACTAAAAGCATACCAAACACCAATGATGCAGAACATTTGCTGATTGTAAAACCTGCAAAAGTGGATGATCCATTGAAAACTCCCAGCTTCCATGGGATTGGATCAGTTTGAAGCAGTTAGGATTTAGTAGATTAGTAATTTAATATGATTTCATTTGGTTGTTCTGGACTAAGTCTTTTCTTTTAAGTAATATTAGAATTCAAGTTCATTTGATATAGGATTAGTTAGGAAGTTTCTATAGGATTAATTAGTCAGTTAGTGCTTAGATAAATTATACTTCCTGGGCTTCTCTATAAATTAGAGTTGTAGTCTGCAGTTTCTCGATTAAAGTGGAGATGAACTGATCTACTTTATAGTTTATTTTCAGTTATTTTCCATTTATTCATTTCTTCTATTTTAATCTCAGTTCCGCGTGTCCACATAAACACAAGCGCGAGCGTGAAAAGACACACACACACACAAAAAGAGTCGCACACAACAAAAGGTTATATTACACATAAGGTGCAACACGAGTTTACACCTTACCTACTAAAAAGTACTTGGTGGACCACTCATATTCACAATCTGAGCCATTGATTACGATCCATATATCCTAAAACTCATGTCGACTTGAAATTGCATGGAATGAAAACTTCTATCTTACCACGCAAATCGGCTTTTAAGACCATTATTGACCATTTATTTGTATATAATGAGATGCATGTGCTAGAAAATTTAATACCTATGCTTTTCAATCCACATGAATTTTAGAACGAATAGATCACAAACAATGGTGTGGATCATATTGTAGATATGGGTGGCCACAATATATTTTAATAGATAGGTGTAAAGTCTTATATTACACATAGCCTTTCCTGATGTGTGCGTGTGTATGTGTGGAAACCTCGTAGTTGACAAATCGAAGTGACCAATTGATATTGGTAGAATGAATAATGCAATTTGGTTCTAAAAAAATAATAATAATAAGTGACTGGACATACCTTTGTGCAGAAGAACTATATATATAGCTTCAACATAAACCTATACATATGCAAGTAAGAACATATCACTAGCAACTAACAAGATTTGCGATGGTTCTTCACTCGCCAATTAGCCTCAGAAGAGATTGGCCTTCGTAGAGGTGCATGGACTGCGGAAGAAGAAGTATTGCTAAGAAAATGCATAGAGAAGCGCGTGTCACATACCACAAAGAACAGGAACTGTATGTTTTCCCACGCTTTCCCTATGCAAATATATTATTTTCTATGCAAGTACTTCATGATCTCGATCTCTGATAAATTGCTTACACATTTCTATATGTACTTCAGGATTATTGGAGGGCTCAATAGGCGTCCAGAGAGCTGCAGGATGAGATGGACGAACTATCTTTTGCCCGAGCATCAAGTGTGGTCCGTTTGAGGATGACGAGGTCGATCTCATCATCAGGCTTCATAAGCTCTGGGGGAACAGGTGAGACTTAAACACAATAGCAAAAGGTATACTGATCCTTAATTCTCCTATAAATACTCTAGGTACAGCTTAATAGTTTCCTACTTTGTTTTCTTAATTTTTCTTTTCTTCTGTAAGTGAACAATATTGGCTAGAAACATTCGATAAATATCACCTATGATATATCTAATGTATTACGTTTTATTTTTACCCTTTTTACTTTTTGAGGGGTCAGTCTATAGCCTATATGTGTTGTTCCATTATCATCCCTTTTGGGAATGTTTTGTTAATCACTTTTTAATCGCCTCACAGTTTAATCTCAAAAGAGGAGGGGGGATAAAGCTATAAATTTATTCTCTGATCGATCTCGTTTGACGTCAGATTTATGCTCTTTATTTACAGTATATATATTCAACCTTCAGAGTACAATTGCGCAACCACAAATTTTGCCTGTCAACTATATTAGTTGGTTCACAAGTCTGCAGGCACTTTGTGAGGCCAAATTGGGGGACACGTACTTGCATAAAAACCATTGACATACTTACATATATGCCAACAAAGGGTACTGGTCCTGTATGAGGATGCAATGGTAGTGATTATTATCCTCATTAGAAAGATGCCATTTTCTTTTATTTTCTTTTAGAACATTTGGTCCCTACAAGTACTTGCATATACTTAATGCTAATTACCAGAAACTTTGATTTGATGCTAGTTGTTCTGTTCAGAAAAAACAAAGAATGAGGGATATGCTGTAATTTTGCAAGAAAATATATGCTGAAAAACTTTTAAGGCTTACATAGGGCCTGAATGTTTTGGAGGAAGAGAGGGGAAGAGAGGGAAGAGAGCCAATGAGCTCCTTACCGTGGCTAGCTCCTTTCTCCCCCCTTGTTTGTTTGCTGGAGAAAGAATTTAAGAAAAATTCTTCCTCCAGCCGGCGGCCCATGTGGATCCTAGTCAGAGAAAGAGGGGAAGGCTTCCCCTCAAAAATCCACTAGAAGAAAGGCTCGGCTCGTGGATCTAGGTGAGATAGAGACGGGAGAGGAGAGAGGGAATCATGCAGGATTTTTTTTTTTTTTGACTTTTTTATTTCTCTTCCTCTCTCAATCGTTACCCAATCAAGCCTATAATATCAGAGTTTGGTTGAATACTTGAATACATATCACCATGATTATGTTGATTCATGTGAACAGTAAACTTAATGGTCATGAGCATGAGACTATCATTTGACTATTATTTAATAGTTTTTCAGTAATTAACTTAAAAAGGTGACTCTTATATCTAAAATCATTAATTTTTGTCCGTTGGTTTGATGATTTATTGTTAGTACTGATTTAAAGCTGACAGTACTTCTCTATGATATATAAAAGATTCTGCTTGTGAGAATTCACATCCTGGCACTAAAACTCAAATCACATAATTAATCAAAGCCTTTTAACAACCTGAAATTAATAGTTTCTTCGTTGGTTGAAGGAAACAAGATATTTTCCTAATGAAAACATGCAACTTGCTGCTGCTGGAAGTAAAGGACTATAGAGATATATGTGATGAGGACATCACCCTCAGTTTGATAGTCATTTTCATGTTTTAGTTTATTATAAGTTTAGTTGTTTTATTTTATTATGAAATTTAGTCTCACATCGATTGTGATGGAAAAGTTCACTTTGTAGGATTCTTTTTAAAGAGGCTTAACTCAATTAATAAAATAAAAAAATTATTAATTAAAAATAATCTAGTTTATATTTCTTGAATTTTGAGAGTTCTTTAGATTAGAGTGTGAAGCCTATGACGTAAGGGGTGAAGCCTGTGGCGTAAAAGGTGTGAAACCCAAATTTATCCAATTCTTTTCTCTAAACTCTAATTTCTCTTTTTATTTTCTTGTTAAAATCCTAGTTCCCAATTTTTAAACTGAAGGTGATTGCGATCCTCTCGTATTACATCAGTTTGGTATCAGAGTAATTGGTTTTCAATCACCTTCTAAATTTGTTTCTCTCCTTCAAACCCTATCCCCTACTCTAGATCTAGATATTTCAAAAAAAAAAAACATCCAAATCTGTCCTTAAAAAAGTGAGAAAGAGAAAAAAAAAAAGGAAAAAATAGAAAACAAAAAAACATGTTCACGAGCCGACTAACGTCAGCGGCTGACGTCATTGGCTCGCTGAGCCATCCTCGAAACGTACCCGATCGCGGTTCGAGCCGAACCGACCTGGAGCCGTCAGCTCAGATCGAGTCGATTCGGAGCCGCGGCTCTGACTCGGAGCCAACCTGGAGCTGAGTTGATATCAGCAGCTCCACCACTGACATCGACAGCTCACTGAGCCCAGTACTGTTCATGCAGTAGCCTGCACAACATCAGTCCAGGGCCCGTTTCTCACCCATTCGGAGTCTGTTTTGAATTCTGTTTGAAGCGTTGAGTTCATGACTGAACCCCAGAGCTGAAGAGAATTCGTAACACTTGAGCAGCAGATCCAACCTCCACGAGCCTATATTTGGTGCTGGTACTGTTCCTGCAGTAAAAAAATCAGTGTTTCAGGCCATATTTTCAACCCGGTTTGAGTCTATTTCGAGCCACTGAGATTCTTGGATAACCTCTGATCTTTATGCAGTCAATTTTATTCATGAGATTTTACTTTTGTGGTAAATACACATATATTGATGGAGATGAAAAAGAGATTGAAAGGGACATGTATGCAGTTCTCCCGTATTTTTGGGTTCCAATGCTCTCTTGATGAGTACGAAAAGTGAGAAAACCAGTTTAAGAATTTCTTCAAATATTTTGCCTTGACACCTGCGCAGAAGTGTCACTATACTCAATTGAAGCTGGTTGGGCTAGAGAAGCTTATTGGTGGGTGGAAAGACAGTCATATCAACTATCGAGATTGATTACTCTTATAAGAACTTCTTCGTACTCGGTATGCTTCGTGCCTCAAGAACCCACAATTCAGCGACGTGGTTACTGGATGTAAGGAAATCCTCGCTAGCATGGTGAAGATTCTAAAAAATAAGGCGGTAGATGTTATTGAAGATTCAGAACCAGCCAGAAGTTGATAATAAGTCAGAGTCAAGGCCAGAAATTGTTGCTGAGTTGGTATCACTACAAGAAGAGTCAGGGCCTCCACTGGGCCCAAAAATATTGATGGACTAATGAGTCTGATAACTAAAAGATTTTTATTTATTAAAGTTTTGTTTTCGTTTTGAGATGAAAAGTACACTTTTCTTATTTTCAAACAGAAAACACAAAGTTTTGCGTGCGCTAACCTTGACAACAACCAATGAGGAGCCTCGATCCACAGATTGGGATGCACCGGAGAAGTACCCAAAAGTCAAGAATAATAAAAAAAGAGAAAGTCAAACACAATATTTAACGAGATTCGGCAATTTACCTACATCCTCGGGACAAGGGAGAGAGATTTTATTGATTCAACAATCAATACAAATTTTTCTAAAGGATACTGTAATATCCCTGATCTAAAATACTATTTTTTTTAAAGTATTTATCTTATTTTACTGATTATTTTATTATTATTTATTAACTTGATTTATAGCATAAATTATTTTAAGATAGTAAATGATATTTTGGCCTTATATGTATATTTAGCATTATTAAGTATTATTATTTTAATTACTAGCTAGTATTTTTTTCATTACTATGTTACTATTATTATTATTGTAGTTGCTATTATTGTTAATATTAATATTGTTATTATTCTTAACATTATTGTATTGTTAATGGTAGTATTTTTACCAAGTATTATTAGATAATATTTTTAATGTTGATAATTTATTTTATATTATTATTGTTACTATCTCTTTTTGATTATTAGTATTTATTATTACTATTGTTATTATTATTCATATCTTTTCTTTTTCCTAACGCATAACCCATTACCATTGAGATCCTTACCTATTAACCCAAAACTCAATCCTAATCCTAATCCTAATCCAAATCCTATTTTCAAAATCATGACCTTAATAAATCCTAATCCTAACTACTAAATCAAGCAATTTGAACCCAACTGAAACTCTGATTTTTAAAACCCTTAATAACTTATAAAACGCCTAAACTACTTCTCTTTTCTACCTCCAAAAAAAATCATGAACCAACTCTCCTCACCTCCTTCTTTCTTTCTCCTCCAGCAGAGCATGAACAAAAGTGAGGAACATGATAGAGGAGATCAAATCCAAGTAAGTAATTTATCTTCTCACAATTTATTTGATATAAATAAGTTATTATAGATCATGTCTATACCATGATTATTCATGAATTTTTATACATCAAAATCCAAGCACAAATCCAACTAAAATATACATGAGAATGTACCAACTCACATCTAAATTTACATATTTTTTTCTGAATTCTTACAACTAAATTTTTCCCACACCAAAATCCAAAAAAGAAAAAAGAAAAAAATCAGCAGGCCAGACTGACCAGGCCTGGCCTGGCCGGCCTGGCCTGACCCGGGCCAGGCCTGGCTTGGACCAGGCCAAAGCACAGGGCCTTAGAGCCCAGTTAAAAAAAAAGGAAAAAAAAGAGATATTCCAGACCAGGTCTGGGCTGGACCTGGCCTGGTCCGGCCTGGGCCTGAGCTGGGCCTGGGATGTTAAACATATATAAAAAAAAGAAAGAAGAAAGAGAGAGAAAATTTTCATATTAAAATATTTAGTTAAAAATAAAAAATAGAGAAAATATAAATAATAGTCTACAATAAATTTACTTTTTATGATAAAAATTTTAGACTAATACCAATATAAATTAACTCAAACCACCATTTTATAACCATTTTCCTTAATAGTAAATTCAGACCCGTTAAATATTTTAATAGTTTAAACCCTATTAAAAATCTAATAAAAATTAAAAATTAGTTTAAACTAAACCTACTAAATTCATTAGACCCAGAGGATCATATTCCTAACCACTAAACTAATTAATCAATATTAAAACTCTTTAAAACTCTCAAGTAAAACATCCTTTTAAAAATTCTGACAATTTCTATTGGAATGAACCGTGTAGATTTATCGGGCCTTATGATTTCAGTACTTTGAACTTAGAATCGAATTCAGGTGAGTGTTTCTTTTCTTTATGTAATTTTATTTAATTTTGTCGTGAGTGTTTCTTTTCTTTGTATAATTTTATTTTGTAGTGAGTGTTCTTTTCCTCCTTCAGTTAAACAAGAATTTTGTGATAAATGATTTTATATTGTTGTGTAATTATGTTACTAAAATTTACTGAGATGATATTTGAGAGTGTTTGTTCTTGTATCATTTCCTTATTTGTTGTTATAAGTTACTTTTATCATTTCACATGACCATCTGACTTATTATACCAGTATGTTTTCTTATTTTCCTTCATGAGACATCGTTAAGTGCTAACATTATTTATTTAGTTGATCTACGTCATTTCATGTGTAGTCGTCTACCACTATTGATGCATGATTAGTTATAGTATACCTTGGACCAGATTTGATCTTATAATTAACCTAATTGTGAGAAATCTTAGAATAGAAATTAATTGATCTTGAGGTTGATTGGTTCGTGATTGAGATAAAAGTTCATATTTATAGATAAATAGTATATTTATTTGAGGTAATTACAAGACATTTATTTTTGATGATATTTCAGATGAGAATTCATTTGGACAATGAGTACAGATTAAATAAGATGTTAATTTAAGACTGATTTATCTTGATGCTTGGATTTATATATGGACCTAGAGTTCAACTTGAGATTTACATGAGATCTTGATTCGCATTTAGATGAGATCAATAATAGCTGAGTTCTAATCATACAGGAGAATACCTTACCTTAATTTGATCTATCATATAATACTGATTGTGCATTATTAGTTGCAAGTATTTCATTTGGATATATTTACTGATAAATTATCTGAGTAATGATGTTTATTGATATCGAGGTTTGAGATAGAGACTTTCTCAATTTCATGTAGTTTGAGGATGTCTCACTCCTTAGTTATTATCTTGATTGGGATTGAAACTATTGGTGATGTAACTTAAGCTATAATTATATTTAGATCTTGAATTTGACTGGTTCATGATGGTAGTTATATCTGAATGACATTATCAGATTTGATTATTCTTATTGATAGTAAAAATAGGTGAGAGTTTGGTTAGATATTAATGATTGATCAATTTGGAGATTCTTTATTAAAAGAATGAGATCTTGAAATTGGATTTATTAGTAGACTCGATTGAGTTGGAGTTGACCTTGAGTTGAGGAGTAGAAGTAAATTGGTTTGACCGGGATTGGTGGCATGTATATGCATAATTGACTAGTTACTTAGATTTCTGGATCTTGTGTTTAAACTTAATGAAAGTGAGTGTATGATGATTTTAATTAAGATTGGATAGTGATAATTGTCGGATATAATGAGTATGTATTTTATATACTAGGACTTGGATAAACCGATAACTTTGAGGATCTGAGTTGATTATATATTTTGTCCGGATTATTCTATTCATGCCAGCAGGTCATTACTTATTCTGAATACCATGATTTACCTGAAGAACTTGACAGATTATTCATGACATTTACCTGATAACTATAATGTCCATATTATCATAATTGCTGAGAAAATATTGTATATGGTAATAACACCCTTATGTTATACTTGTTACATGTCCTATTATACTGGTATCCTGTTCACTGACATTATATATCATGTTATACCGGGATCCTGATTACACATGTTGATGTTGCTATCTACCAAGTTATCCCAGTGGTCTAGGTAACATGTGCATTAAATAATCTTGATAATCTAAATAACCTGATATTAAACAACTTACACTGGGATTGGGAAAATTGGTGGAGGAGACGGCGTCTGTATTTTGAGTGGACCTAAGATATAGGTTGCGTAACAGAAAGAGGGCTCCACTGCAGGATTCACGTGGGGTGATTGGCACCCCGTCCTGTTCTTATTCCTATTATACATGTTTCTGACTTTCTAGCGGTAGGGCCTGATTTAACGCCAAAAGTCTGAGTCGTGATCCCGGGTATGTACAGGACCCACCTAAAGCATAGACAATTAGGGCTGAGCATTTAAACCGGAAAACCTATAAAACCGCCCGAACCGTCGAATTTCGGGCGGTTCGGTTCGGTTTAAGAGTGATCCGGTTCGAGTGCGGGTTTTTTTTTTAAAAATTCGGTTCTTTCGGGTCGGATCGGTTTCCAATAATTGAAACCCGATCCGACCGAAAACCGCCCGATCAGTGCCAAAGGCCCAGAGGCCAGAGCCCAGAGGGCCAGAGGCCCAGATGCTGCCCCGTGCTGCGCTACCACGGGCCACGACCCACGGCCCACAGGTGACAGGCTCATGACTCTAGGGCTCTCTACTCTGAGGCTCTGAGTCCTCTCACTCTGCCCTAAACCTAAAGCATTGAAGCGGCTGCGATGCAAGGCAAGCGACTGCGAGTGCGACGTTGATGACGGAATCTCCTCCTCCGTCGCTCCTGTAGCCCTCCTCCTCGTCTGAGTCGTCTCCGATCTCCTAGTCTCCGAAGAGGCGACGACGGAAGCTTCTCTACGCAGACGCGATCTCCAACGACAGATCGCTCCACCCTCTCTTCCCATCGTGATCTCCTACGACGGATCCCTCCTCCTCATCGAATTCCCATCTCGACGAGACGACATCTACAAGTACAACTGCGGAATCGCTCATCTACGCAGCGTAAGTTCTAAATTTAGGGTTTTCGATAATTATTAGGTTTTTGATTTTTTTTTGTGATATGTTGAGGAATTACTGTTGGATTTGAATTGTGGAGGAAATAGAATTACTGAATTTGAGTTTGGTTTATATGGAGGAATTATTGTATATATAATTCTCATTAGATCGTTATCAAAGCATTAAATCGAACCGAACGCAGTTTTAAAAGTCTGGACTCTGGAATGCAAATTATGCAACGAAACTTTGTTTAATTTCCAATCATTCTCATCAGATCGTTATCAATCATTATCAAAGCATTAATCCAATTGTGATCGTCGAATTGGACAAAACTTTGTTTAATTTCCAATCATTATCAATAATATATATATATATTATCAATCATTAATATATTTTCATATTTGTTGAGATCAGAAGTCAGAACCAGTCAACCAGAGAACTTTGTTGGGGAGAGGAAGGGGAGGGGTTGGAATGAAGTCTTCGACATTTATACATTGCATATTTTCAAAAATATGACATGATTTAGAAATTGTATATCTCTAGCTTTGATATATCTCTAGCTTTGATTTAGAAATTCTGAGAGAAGTGAGAACTGAGAACATTGCATTCCAGACTTCCAGTAGGATTTTTGATGGATTGTTTTTATTTATAATTTTGATATAGATCATTATCAAAGCTTTCATTTTCATATAAAATGATCACAATTCATCTTCAGCTCATCACAATTTTGTAGTTTTAGTGTTTTAATATAAAATAGGAAAAATATAAAATAGGAAAAATATTCTCAGCTCATCACAATACAGTCTACTTTCTGTTTGTATTTCTATTTTCATGCTTGGAAATTGGAATGCTTAATTGCTTATTATGCTCTGGTTCCCTAATTATAAAACTATTTATGTTTGTTTTAAAGTTAAGCATGTGTTGGTAAGTTTGTATAACAACTTAGGCATATATTTTTTATTCTCTCTGTAGTCTGCAAGGCAGTACACAAAGGAAATTTGAGATATGAAAGAAAGTCATCAACAACTGCCGTTAAGCTCTCGACCTCCTTTAGCACCATCAAGTTCCCAGTCTCCTTTGGAGCCTTCAGCTGCACCTCAACCTCCTCAACCTCAAGCACCCCCGCCGCCTCCGGAACAGCTGACAACTGCCTCATCTTCAGGTTCAATTGAGGTTAGTTGATGAATTTTAAATCTTAGAAATTTTAAAATATATGATAATAACTACTTATGACTTATCTACATTTTCTTTGTTTGTACTTTGTAGGTTGAACAAGGACAGAATCCAACGGAGCCTCGGCCTACTCACAAAACAAAGAGGAAAAACTTAAGGAAAAGATCTACGGTATGGTTGCATTTTAAAACTTTTCAAGAAAATGGACATGCTAAAGCAGAGTGCAAGTATTGTAAGAAAGTGTACAATGCTGATCCACGTGTGAATGGTACATCTACATTACATGCTCATGCAGAAAATTGTAAGAAGAATCCACATAATAAAGAAACTCGACAAAAACTTTTAAGTTTTCAACAGTCAATAGGTGGAAGTAATGGAGAAGGTAGTCTTGGCAATTGGGAGTATGATGAAGTGGCTATAAGGAAAGCCCTTACATACTTTATAATTCTTGATGAACAACCATTCAAATTAGTGGAAGGTGTTGGATTCCGATATTTCATGTCTATTGCATGTCCTAGGTTTCATTTGCCATCCCGTTGGACAATCCAAAGAGATTGTTACCAACTTTACATTGATGAGAAGGAAAATTTAAAGAATTTATTAAAGCCTACATGTCAAATGGTATCTTTTACTACGGACACTTGGACTTCTATTCAAAATATCAATTACATGTGCCTCACTGCACATTGGATTGATAATGATTGGAAATTAAACAAAAGAATTTTAAACTTTTGTCCAATTCCTAGTCACAAAGGTGATGAACTTGGTAGGGCGGTGGAGAGGTGTTTGGTAGAATAGGGGATTGAAAATGTCTTCACCATAACCGTTGACAATGCATCTTCTAATGATACTATGGTTGGCTATTTAAAGAAAAGACTTAATAATTGGAATGGAACAATGCTACATGGGAAACACCTTCATATGAGGTGTATTGCGCATATTGTTAATCTCATTGTTAATGATGGGATTAAAGAATTGGGCTCTTCGGTTGCTAGAGTGCGCTCGGCCGTGAAGTATGTGAGGAGTTCTCCTTCTCGATTACAAAAGTTCAAAAATTGTGTTGAGATTGAGAAAATTGAATGGTCTAAAACCTTATACTTGGATGTGCCTACTAGGTGGAACTCCACGTATTTGATGTTGAATACCGCATGCAAGTACGAAAGAGCTTTTGAAAGATATGGTGATGAAGATCCATTTTTTAGAAATCAAGTGTTAAGTGGGAATGGAAACAATGAGATGCCGTTAAAGGATGATTGGACTAATGCAAGAAGGTTGTGTACTTTTCTTGAAAAGTTTTATGAACTCACTTTGCGTGTTTCTGGTTCTTTGTATGTAACTAGAAATAGTTTTCTTCATGAAATTAGTAATGTTGCTTGTGAGTTGATAGATCAACAAGAAAGTGGGGATTTAGAATTGAGCAACATTACCCGCAAAATGCAAGAGAAGTTCGACAAGTATTGGGGGAGTTGGGAGAAGACCAATATGCTAATTTACATTGCCGTGCTTCTTGACCCCCGATACAAGGAATAATATGTACAATTTGTTCTTGAACTTCGTTATGGTGCAAGTGAAAGTTTGGAGAAGATGAAGATTGTGAAAGAGGCCGCATCATTATTGTTCAATGATTACAAGTTAAGATATGAAAGTTCAAGCGAGCAATCGAGTGAGATGGTCCAATCTTCAAGCAATATTTCCAATGTTTCTTCTTCATCTTCTCAATTATTAGATGTGAGGAGTCGGTTTAAAAGGATGAGAGCAGGCGTTGGAGGTGAGGAGACAAAGACGGAATTAGAGAAGTTTTTAAGTGAAGATGTTGAAGATGATCTTTCTACATTTAACATCTTGGATTATTGGAAAGTTAATAGTTCAAGATTTCCTATCCTACATCGAATGGTTCGCGACGTGTTAGCAGTTCCCATCTCCACTGTTGCTTCCGAATCGGCATTTAGTAGTGGTGGTCGTATCCTTGATCCGTTTAGGAGTTCATTGACTCCAAGAATAGTCCAAGCTCTTTTTACACCGAAGATTGGCTTCGAGTTACAATGTCATCATCAAGAATGAGTGTTGAAGAAGACTTGGATTCTCTTGAAACACATGATATAGGTAATTTTTTTTGGAGTTGAATATAGGTTTTTTGATTTAGTAGATTAATATGTTTCTTAAATTAAATATTTATTTCTTTTGATTACAGATTTGTCCAAAATGGCGTCTGAACCAACAATCACGGAGATTTAAGAAGAGAAGAAGAGTAGAAGTGTAGAACAAGTTGTTGAAGGACAAATGCTTTGTTATTGAGAAAAACTTTTTTTATTCGTGTGTTCTTACTTTTAATTATTGTAATGAACTATTTGGAATGCTACTTTACTACTAGATTGTAATATTTGAACTGGAAGTTTGGGAGCTTTGAGGTTTTACAGCTACTAGGTCCATGGATTGAGGCGACCATGAGGCAGCAACAATTTTTAATTTTTTATGGTACTTGCGGTTGCTGAGAGTTAACAGAGATGAGATGGCACTTAAGAGAATTTATGGTACTTGCTGTTGCTGTTTAATGAAGACAAATGACATGTTCTATTGTTCTATGTGAATGGTTCATTGATTTTCATCATATTAGCTTCTTTTACATTCAAGACTGATGCATTTTGAATTATAGGTATCATGCTGCTGCTGCAGCCTGCAGGGACCTTCAACTTTCAAATGTAACAAGGCCCAAACCGCACATGGAAGCTTTGCAAAATTTTAAATCCAGCCCAAATTTTGGGCCCAAGGCCCAAACCAAACCAAACAGCACCGATTTTTTTCGGTGCGGTTTAGGTCCGGTTTATGTGTCACTTCGGTTCGGTTCGGTTCGGTGTAATTTTACTTCGGTTCGGTTCGGTTCATTTTTTTAGAAGAAAAACCGCACCGCACCGCCCGATGCTCAGCCCTATAGACAATGTCTCCAACCGATCAGTTTCAATAACTTAGGATCCTGATTGACATGTGTGATAGGCGTAGTATGGGATGCGTCTATTACAGGTGGCAATTGGTGTTCGCTAACATAATAATAACAATAAACTGTTCGTAATGTACTGTAATTGATTGTCTTTACCTGATACATGTATGTATGTTAGACACCTAATTTTTCACCTGCCTGATTGGATATTTGACTCTAATACTGACTGACTCTACCCGCTTAATTTATAAAACTGTGATAGACACCTGATTGAATACCTAACTGGATACATACTCTACTGTGTGCTATCAACATTACTGTTTATTTACTTATTCTTACCGTTTCTTATTCCAGTTTATACTATTATCATATGTTCATATTTATATGCATGTGCATCTTTCTAGTTTATTCTTACACATTCACTAGGAGTTACTTTTCGGGTTTGCCTATTCAGATTTGTGGCTATTTATTGCTGATTAGGTTTTTGAAGAGGATCACAAGCATCTTGAGGAGCTAGAGTTCTCTCTTACTTGATCATCTTTCTCGGTATTTTCTGTCTCTTTTTTATTCCATCGCTTTCATGATTCTATGCATTGGACTCATGTTTATTCCATTTCTTTTTCGTATGTCATCATGTGTGGATGTTTATATGTGACACTACAGTGATATTGATTTACTATAGTGATTATATAGCTTGTTCAGGTCATTTTAGGCTTAGCATATATGTGTGGGGTATTTTCCTCGCGGATATACATCGCCAACTCTCGTCACGACTCCATTTTCACGTATTTTAGGAAGCGGAGCGTGACAAATATAATTCATGAGGCTCTACCCCTTTATTTATAGCCAGAGAGTTTCAGGGTTTTAGGAAACCACAATTGGATTCGACGCTTTTTCAGAAACGAAGTTCGAATCCGAGCAGAAGAAGCAGATTCGCCTTCGGTCGATCGGGTGGTCGACTGACCCATCCTTTCGGCCGACCGGTTGGTCGATCGAACCCAACAGAAAGTTGGGCATGCCAGTCGGTCGACCGTTCTCCTTGCTACGATCAACCGAGCTGTGCCTGTGTACATTGTGCACGCCGGTATACCGGGCCGTTGGTCGGCTACTATTCTGGCTTGTAAATCGACTGCATTCTCGCTTCTGAACTCCGATCACTACACTATTGAGTTAAAAAAAAATTCTTTCATCAAGCTTTTATCTCCTCTCTCCCTATAATTCTCCACCTCGGTGAAGATTTTTCAAATCGGAGCCGAGCTCCAAAGAACACCTGGCGAAATCGACAGACGATCTCAACGAGATAGATACACGATCTCGGTTTGAGCATTCCGGATGAAATCTATACACGATCTCGGCGAAATCGGCACACGATCTCGACTTGGCCAAACGGACCAACCGGTTCCAAACGAATCGCCAGCATACTTACAATTGATTTTAAATTATCACACAAGATCCAAAATTTGAGTTTGTCGTCCCCTCGGCAACTCTCTCCAAACTCCAATATCAATTGTAAAGATTTCAAATTTCAGCTCAGCTATCCAAACAGAATGCACCATATATGTCTTCCTAATACTTCACCGAAGAGAATCAACACCATATGAGCTGACCAACGAATGTGTCTATAACTCAGTAACTGAATGGAACATCATTCCTAATGACCTAAAAAAGAACCCAACATGAACTAACACAGATTTCAACTGACTGGCACTGCAGTCTAAATATATTCAAGACGATCCAATCAAATCTGAGTAGAGTACACCAAATACCAATATCGACTCAACAAACTGGATACACGCCCACTTTATGCAAACTCAATAATCTTCTCACCAGAAGATCAAATGTTCATCGAGAGCACAACACTTCACCTTTACGTGAGTCCAACTTTTCCCCTCTACGGGCCTGTTTGGGTGTTGTAACTGGCCGTAATTCGTAAGTCGTAATTAGTAAAGTCTTTTACAGTTGTAAATGAGTTACATGCATGTAAGCTTTATGGTGTTTGGTTGGTAATATAAAGTTGTAAGTGAAAAAGTGTATTGTGTTTTACGGTGTTTGGTTGTCGTAATGTGTAAGTCGTAAGTGAAAAAGTTGACCACAAAATTAACTATTTGGTGATTTAAAAAGTTTTAATATTGCAAATAAATATTAAAAATGCTAAATATTAAAGAAAATTAATATTAACATAAAAAAATAATACAAATTTGCATGACCACAAAATTAACTGTAACTAGGCTATAAGTCAGTGGTAATTGGGTTGCAAGTGAGTGATAATTAGATTGTGTAAGCTTTTTACGAATTACGGTCCAAACAAACGTCGTAGTTGTAACTGGGTTGTAAGTCATTTACGATTTACGGACTTTTACGCGAAACAAACGGCCCCTACGTGAAGTCCAAATCAGCTTTCGCTGCCAATTCTCGAGACCCAATTACACCAGATAGCTCCATACGGGTTGCATCAGCAAATGGTTGCGCTTATATAGCTGTCTACGTACCTTACCCAAGGGATCAAGTCATCTGTAGTTCATTAAACGAGCTCAACCGAGCTCAAGCAACTGTGACTAAATCTTCATTAGCGAACCGAACTGGCTGAGTCATATGAGCCTCCTTAGCAATACTGTCATGGAGAACAACTTTCAGTTTGAGCTTGCCATGCTCACCAAGTTGAGATTCATGCTTCACCTACTTTCATGGTTTTATCTTGGTTCCAACAGCTGCAAATAATTTGACATTCTCATCAATGTCTTCAACCTATTCAGCATCAAAACTGACTACATGATTTCACCCGGTGTTACATCCGGTAAAGTCCTTACTGATACCGAACCAACTGGAGGTGGTGGAATAACATCAACCTCCACCCGCTGCGATACATTCTTGGTCTTCATCCTCTCTACCTGCTTAGAGATGGTAGACTTCAACAATTAAGTCTCATCAAATGTTTTTAGGGGTCCCATAACTTGTAACTTTTTATATTTCTATTGACACACAAAGCACAAACTTCTTTACTCGTGGATTTACCTTACGATCTTTGGCACTAAAGTAGGCCGGACTTTCAAATACCCATAGCAAATCATAATCCTGAGCAGCTCCACCTGACCAAATATCCAATGGTGTTTTGCCTCCTATCGCAGTTGATGACAGTCCATTTATGAGATGACTAGCACATACAATCGCCTCAGCCTAAAATAATTTGTCTAATCGTGCATTAGACAACAAACACCGAGCCTTTTCCAATGAAGAACAGGTTGATTTTCTTAACCAACTCATGTATTTCATTTGTGAAGTGAGTACAGTTGTTCTGGCCAAATTTTAGGAATTGGTTCTTGTATTTTTCAACATTATCAATTTGAAACTCCTTAATCATTCTACTAGTCTGTTTCTCCATCATATCCTTCCACTTCACTAGCATCTAGGGCTTCAAATCTTTATCTCATGAGATATATCCAACAATAACTAGATAAATTATTAATAAAATAGATAAAGTACTGATGACTTCCAAGCAATGCAGTCTTGGCAGGTCCCCAAATACTTACGTGAATACAATCAAGAAGACCTTCCGAGCGGTGAGTAGTGATGTCGAACTTCACCTTCGTCTTCTTGTTTAGACCATCGTGTCTACCCAATTCCATGTTGCAGGTAGATGCACCTTCCAATAATCCCTTCTTTGCTGGAACTGGCAAAGACTTTTCACCTGTATGTCCGAGTCTCATATGCCAGACCTGTGTGCAATCACCATCTGAAGAAATAGAAGTCGCCAATTGTCCTGTAACCATACTACCCATCAAGTAGTATAGGTTATTGTGTCGGACACCCTTTATCACCACCATCGGGCCTTTAATCATCTTGAGAATACCATCTCTAATAGATACTCCATGACCCAATGCTTCCAAGGCATCAACAGAGACAAGATTATTTTTCACTTGAGGTACATACCTCACTTCCTTCAATTTTCGTACCATTCTATCAAACATTTGATCTGGACTGTACCTATTCCTTCCATGTTACATGGACGATCATCACTCATGATAATATAACATCTATCTAGCTTCTCAAAGCTAGAAAAATCTCTATTTGGGCATATATGATAAATAGCTTCAGTATCTAACATCCACTCAGAGTTTCCTAAGTAGCCAACAATAGAAGTAGTAATGGAGAAAGAGAAAACCGATGAATCTGAGTCAGATCCACCTACCTGTGAAGTACTGGCATGAGTACTGACTACCTGTGCGAGATTTCCTTCGGTCTTCGACTCCTTCTTACTCTTATCCTTGATCCTTAGACAATCAACCTTCTAGTGCCCTATCTTTTTACAGAAGGCACATTGGTTCTTCTTCAGATCTCTGAACCCTAGTCTGGACTCTAATTTCTCACGCTGGAACCTCTGCCTCTTACCATCAATGCCTCTGCTGATATACTATTGGAAAAAAAACTGCTTGTTCATCCTCCTCACTTCATAATTTACAAGAACAACTGATACATCACTGTAATTAAGTGTTTGTATACCATTGATCAAAGTTAGGATGAATGTCTCATACTCTTTTTCAGTAAGAGAATTCAATAGAATCAACGCCTTATTCTCTTCTTCGATCTTCACATTCACGTTAACTAAATCTGTAAGAAGCTTGGTGTAATTATTCATGTGTTTATCAATGGAGATTCCTCTCTTCAACTGGAAACCATAAAGCCTACTCTTCAATTGCAAATACGACTCTATGCTTTTCGTCAGATATTTCTTCTCCAGGATCTCCTACAGCTGCCTTGCAGATATTTCATATAACACATGATACTTGATGTCTTGTACCAAACAAGACCTAATCAAACCACACGTCGTTCGATTCATCTTGTTCCAATCCTCTTCAGAAGTAATCTCGCCCTTTTTCTCCAACTGTACAGTGTCTTCGAGATTGATGTTGTCAATGCATCTATCACCTCACATCTCCGCATCCCGAAGTTATTCTTGCCATCAAACTTCACCACATCAATCTTCAATGGATGTGGATTTATGATTTTCATCGTAAATGTACTATCTCCAGCCATCTGCTCAATAGATTTCTCAAAAAATAATACGGAAAGCAAACAGAGTTAGATCAAAAACTAGATAAAAATAGGATCTTCACCTCAAAGTGAAACCTAGAGATTTTTCGAAATGATCTACTCAACTAAATTTGATTTCTTGAGCAATCCAAATACTGTTCTGAGATCGACACACGATCCCACAAACAGTTCCAATACTGCTCCGAGATCGACACACGATCTCCGCCAAACAGCAACCAATGCTCTTGGAATCGACACACGATCCCAAGACGAACCTGGGATGCTCTGATACCACTTGTTGCGTGCACCTTGGCTTGGCAATAACCAATGAGGAAACCCAATCAACAGAGAGAGATGCATCGGAGAAGTACTGGCCTGCAAATCGACTGCATTCTCGCTCCTTTGAACTCCAATCTTTGCACTATTTCTTCCAGTGAGTTAAAAAACTCTTCCATCAAGCTTTTATCTCCTCTCTCCCTACAGCAAGGTTGAATTTTTCCACCCCAGGGAAAATGATGAGGGCATCACACTCAGTGTGCTAGTTATTTTCAAGTCTTAGTTTATTTTAAGTTTAGTTGTTTTATTATTATGAAATTTAGTCTAACATCAGTTGTGATGGGAAAGTTCGCTTTATAGGAGAGCCTATTTATAGAGTCTCAATTCAATGAATAAAGTAGATAATGATTAGTTAAAAATATTCTAGTTTATATTTCTTGAGTTATGAGAGTTCTTGAGATTGGGGTCTGAAGCCTATGACGTAAGGATGTGAAGCCCGTGACGTAAAGGGTGTGAAACTCAAATTTATCTTGTTCATATCTCTAAATCTTAATCTCTCTTTTCTATTTTCTTGTGAAAATCCTGGGTCTCAATTTTACACTGAAGGTGATTATGATCCTCATGTATTACATATGAGTACAAAATCTCAATCTATCTACTTGTGCTTCCACTGGTCGGTTGTGATATCCGTTTAGAAATTGGAATCATGTTCTACTCACAGATGCCATTTCTCAAGCATTTAATTCCATGTCTTATCTCAAATGCAACGGACTTGAACTGTTTAATGTTACAATTGTACAGCTTCATCATTTTGTAGAACAGATACGTGTGACAAGTTGGAACACATTCCCAAGTTTTCCCTTGGCTATATTTTAGTCTTCATTGCTACAAGAGATTCCACGGTATAATAAATAATACACCTCCCAAATAAACGTTAAAAAAAACATCACCAGCACTGCCCAGTTTCACCAGCAGATCCATTCTTGAGGGATAACCTAAGCCGAAATATATCTTCCTCAATGAAAAAGTAATCAAACCAAACACTTGGACACAGATAATAATCTGTTTTGTTTACTTTCTAGGACTTCATTAAGTCTTAATATATTAGAGCACCATGATTTTGGTTTCCGCTTGGCTCATGAGCCACTCTTGGACACTAGAGCTCATTCCTCAGTGAAAAATGCCAACAAAACTACCTTTTCATCTCAAATAATGCAAGACAGGAGAGGCTCTACAAAGGCTCATGCTCAATGAAACAAATCTACCAAGAGTACGTATTACTTATGCTAATACAACGAAAAAGGTATCAGCAAGCTTAGCTCAAGCAACATGCCAACATGACACTTCTTCTCTTGTGAAAGGTTGAGTTGCTCCTTTCACTCTTACAGGATGAGCTTGTTGCCCCAAGTTCCCTATTCATAATCTCTTTTGGGGTCCTGCTGCTACTCTCTGCAGTTTTCATTTTCCTAGTGATGCAAATCTATTGGACTTTCTCTTAGGAAAAAAAATACAGCTAAGAAGGTTTGACAGGTTGTCAAGAGAATCACTGTTCCTTAAGAAATGATAGTTTAAGATTACAAGGCTGGTTGTCTTTTAACTTGATTGAACAAGGGGGAAATGCTGGTAACATCATTCTATCACTATGACAAGCAGGGAAAGAGATTTCTAAATGATCAAGAGAGATGAAGCACCAGTACATACCTCAATTTTCCTTGGAGGGAGGCTTAAGCAGGTTACCCTCGAAAATCGTGCTCAAATGACTTCTGGATCACCAACCCAGGCAGATCTCCTGCATAAATTCTGTATTGCAGGGAATAAACTCATTTTAACTAAAACAGGCATAGGACATTCACGTTTTATAATTCCAAGGGTTCGGACAAATTACTTGATCTAGGAAAACGCTCTCCTGTAGTACACCTTGAAAGATTGATCTACCTCTTAACAGCCACACTGCATTGAGCTCAAGGATTGCATCCTACAAGATGAATATGTGTTTATTGAGAGGGACGTGGAAGAGAATGATTACCAAAGGATTGAATTACTTCCTTACCTTGCTTAAGGAGGCTTTGAGAACACACAACCAGATCAACAACTCCAAAGAGCATCATACCATGCAGCAGAAGGGGAAAAATGAAAGAACAAAATGTACAGTTACTTGCCTTCCAATAAGACCTTCTGCCGTCTTGTCTTTGCTCGGTCCTTTTCTACATCCAAGAAGCGAGATGAACTCTTTTAGGGTCACAGTATTTGCGGAGCTGTCTGGATGATTTTTCCAACAGCCTGCTAATTGTGGAAAAAAAAAGATCAGTAAATTCAAACTACTGTGATTTTCGCTAAATGAACAACAAACAGACATCCAATTTACCTTGGAGGGATTTCCGCTGGTTCCCTAAACTAAATAAGGCTATCCAAATGCTGAGCTTCTCATGCTCTTCTCGAAACTGAGGGCATCAAGAGAGGAAACTCATTGAAAGTTCTAATAAGCAACAATAATAAGTAATCCTATTATAAAAGACTAAAAGTTCAATGCTAAGCTATTTGTCAAGATATTTTTCAAGGAACTTAACATAATTTTTTCTCTCTTTGGGGAAAATAGACCTCTTGCCCACTGCAAAGAGGTTTTACCACTATGCTATAATGACACTTGCAGCTTAACATAATTTTAATACAAAAGAAATACAGAAACCAACTTAAGTGCTAGAAGCAAACATTCCTAATCATGGCATGGGAGCTTAACAGCTGCTAAGTGTTGAAAATAGCTTTATTTCATAACTCATGCAAATTGGTAAAAAGCTCAAGAACCTCTAGCTCTATTATTGTTGTTTGTGTAGCAATTTCGTGTTTTTGCCGGAAGAAGAAATCCATAATTTTTTCGTTGAAATTTGACAGTATCCTGTGATTGTATCCATGAATATTCAAAATAAAAGGACAGAGTTAGCCATTATACTAATACATAAACATTTCAACTGGAATTTAATTTAGAAAAGCCACATTGGCACCTCATGGAGAAGTGCCCAATAAGTGCAATTGCGAATGCACACCCACATGCATAAGCCTGCCCAACTACATGCACACAATAGATGCACACACACAACGCGCGCGCACAACATATGTACACATGATTAGCAATATATCAGCAGTAGAACAAATAAACCCACTTGATCCATGCCGAGACAGAGCTAGGATTTTACTTCTGTGCATGTGTGGGGAGGTGTGGTGGACCATAAACATTAAGTTTTGTTAACAAAAACTTAGAATATATTTTTTTGACAAACAAGGATGGAATTTCTTTCCCTTTTAATACAACTCAGTACAATTTTGTCAGCTAATATATATTCCTTACAAACAGTCCAAATGTCTAATGTTAAACAGATAAAATGTTTAATCTTTAAAATAAAAACGAACACACAAATGTGAACTTATTAGAAAACTAGATTCGCCTTCACTTTTAAATACCACCAATCCCTGAGTACCATTACACCACAATGGAAGAGAGTAAAGTCTAACCTCCGTCGACTGGGTAAACAATAACAGCTTCCTTCAAAGCTTTGTTGATGGACAAATAACAAACATCCACAAGAACTGGAATTTAATCTTAGAGCAGATCCAGTTTATAGTTCATGCAAGCTTCTAATCCCTCAAAACAACAATAGATATTATATAATTTCTAATGAATTAAAGTCATGCATCAAATTGACCAAATATAATTTCTAATGAAATTAAAGTCATGCATCAAATTGACCAATAACAGAATTGGCCTCAATACAGAGAAGAAATCACCACAATAAGAATTGTTTTTCACATCAGGAACATTTGATTTACTACGGCTTCTAGTTCAATTACCTGTTTTAGCAATTTCCAACTACACCTTCTTTTGCTTCTTGTCATGCATCCTCATTCTGGAAGCTTCTTGTCATGCATCCTCATTCTGGAAGCTTAGCTTTCACAGATGAGTGACATCTAACATTTTTGACAGAGTAACAACCATTGTCTACATAGTTACCCATAAATAAGTGATCCGATATCTGGAAAATATATAAATAAAATGAGATATTATCAAACTATTGAGCATAAAAGAAATTTATTGAATAACACCTTCAAATGGTTAAATGAAAATGACAGGAGATAGCATTTAAATCATTCCTCATATAATTGAAATCAAGATGAATACTAATAACAAATCAAATAGCAGAAAAGTTTATGCACGAAAAACTCCTTTGAGGAATATGTTAACAATTCAAAATAGTTCTGCAAGATCACGGAACTGCTGCTCAATGCCGTATAATAGTGAAACTACTCAGTGTAGCTAGCTTAGTCCACTACTCAACTCGGTTGGCAGGTGCTTGTGCCAGCCCAAACTAGCTTAGGTAGCATTGACTGAACTGCATCAGCGTAACAATGGCAATGTTTTAAACAAGTGTAGAAGTCACATACGTGCATGCTCACCCCCAAAGACGCGTGCATGAGAAACAGAGAGTGATTATGCAATTAGCAAATATGAAATGCATGAAAACATCAGAAAGGATGGTCACTCCATGAAGAGCCCAACCACAATGAAAAGACAGTGAGATTTGAGAATCAACTGTAAGGCATCAAACATTGAAAAACCTGCAACATGCTGCTGCTGATGATAACAAGAATAATAATTAACATCATCAACAACAACAACAACAACAATTATTTTCTACTACAATGAATAGCATGCCAACAAGACAGAGAGGAAGGAGCACCCAATACTGGACTAATTATTAATGGAGCAGAAGGTAAAGACTTAACTGAAAAAATTTTGCCACAAACAGAGCAGCAATTCACTTTTGAGTAACTGCACCATTGCCCTAT
The DNA here is from genome assembly GCA_038442645.1 of Agave tequilana. NCBI lineage: Eukaryota > Viridiplantae > Streptophyta > Magnoliopsida > Asparagales > Asparagaceae > Agave > Agave tequilana. The sequence goes on along the minus strand of JAVJIF010021853.1, from coordinate 7,785 downwards.
TACGCACACAAGTGCTCATTTGAACCAAGCCCATGCAGATAACATCAAGAAGCACAAAATTCAAGCAAAGTTCTCCCACTTCTATTCCCTTACCTGCTTGTTTTTCAGAAGGGCCCAAGATGCAACCCCACGACATCTAATATCTCATCAGTTTGTTTTTCAGAAATGGCCCAGAGGCAAATGAACACAAACATTCTAAGAGAGAAGGCAAGAGTGAGCAACGTTCGCGCAGGTGGGGGGTGTTCAAATTTGCAAATCACAGCAAAAATATGTAATTATTGAACAATTTAAACATTGCCGCTATAATCACATCATGGAAGGAGTTCTCAGTCTTTTCATCACACCTCAAACGTCAGAAAAGGAAAACAGAAAAACCATCCCTTATTCCTGGCTCTAAGTGGCCAGTATTAACTTCAGCTGGTAACATATTTCAAAAAAATTGGTCTGTAAGAAGCAAATGCAGCGAAAGCTTTGCCTTTCATACATCGCATAAGAGGCTGAACTTCATAACAATTGGGCTTATCATGATTGCACCGGCTACAACACCTCCCAAATACGATGAGAAATTGAATAAGTTGCACTCAGTTGTGGCTTTTTAAGAGCCAAATGAGGTGACAATGGGCGGTTCGAGAAAGCTCCTTTAGAAGATTCAGATAGAACCCGGCTTCCGTGGAGTGCTCTACGTCCATGCAGTGCAATTCTTGGCTGGGAAGGCCCCGCAATGGACGTACCACAAGGAAATCTCTTGCCCTGTAATCCATCAGTCATGTTGTATTTTGAACTGGTGCCAGCAAGATAGCCTGAAGTACAAAAAAGTTGCTCAGCAGTCAGCACCAAACTGATATTACTCATCACATTTGCTAGCATGAGCTGCACGAGGATGTTTACTTTCATGTCCTGAACTCTAAAGAACATTCAAAATAAAGAGTATGAACTTGTCCTCAAATCCTCAGGTTATATACCTCGAAGTGCAAAAGGAGTATCCATTTTCAGCTTGCACAATCCTGAAATTAAAGAACATAAGTAATCAAATTTCTCATTTGTATATATTACAGAGACACAATCTAAATGCACCCTTTTCACATGTGTAAGTTTATACAAATACATCAACCCATCAGAGAAGAACACAAATCCACTTTACCACCAAAGGGAACCTTTAGTGAATTTCTGACAACAAAGTTAGTGATCTTAGAAAGCACAGCTTCAAGGCTATATCCTATAACTATAAGCCAGTAGACTTGGCGCATGCACATTCAGTTCAAGGACATCGATATTGCAACCAATTACAACAACACCATAAAGGAAAACCTAAAAGATGGGCACAAGCTAGAAGAGTAACTAACTTCAGTAGGCTAATATGAATTTCTCTTTACCCATTTCTTGCAGAAAGAAAATATTCCTATACCAAACATGTCAATAATACTCCTATTTTGAAAGAGGAAGTAGACACAGCACATATATCTTTTTATTTAAATATTCGAACCCTGTTAAATGTCTAGGTACAGATGTGCTTAAGTGATGACTGCGACATGGTATACTAAATCTGTTCAGTTTTAAGGAATAACAATTGTTGTAGAGTGTAACATTGTTTACCAATTAGCAAAGTATTCAACTTATTGTGGAACAATTTGGTAAAGGATCACCATTTGGAGTTGAAATTGTCTGACCCTCATTTTACCATTTTATGGTTAAGTCAAAATACTTTTTTAAAAAAAAAAAAAAAAAATATGGCCTGCTTGTGTACACCCCACTGGATGAATCTGCCAAACCTAAACAGCATCACCCAACTACAAACCAGAACACAGAGAGAAACCAGTTTCATGACATTAAACCACTTTATACTTACAGTAGGTGTTAAATATCACATATTCCACAATTTTTAGTTCATACTGGATTGTGGTTCAGCATATATTATGATAGACCTAAAACAGTAATTGCAAAAGTTCCATTCATTGTATCCATAGTATTTCTCTTTTATTTTCGAGTTAAGGTCGGTTCATGACCAAACTTTGTCTTAAAGCATGATGCTTATCCTATCTTTTCTGGCCTTGCTTTCACCCTTTTTTCATCCTTGAATGTTACTTAAATCTAATTTTCGATCAGTTTTTAAACATTTTTTATGAAGAATTTATATATAGTTATTGTATAGAAGAAGAATCTAAATTAGAGAGAGGTAGCAACATAGTATATCAGAAAAATAATCTTTCAGTTTAGGGCTAAAGTTCAATTTGAACTTCTTTTTTTAGATATTTCGAAGTACGTGCAGAAGAAATAATAACTTCCTCTTCCATCTATTCATAATAAGTTCCAATTCTTATCATATTGATATCAAATCTTCCATGCATAAGATCAAGAACGAAATATAGCGATGGAAAAGAACTGTCGTTTACTTCACCTATTGATTAATATTTCAATGATATGCAATATGAAACCAATAATTTTTATTCTTTTCAAATATAACCCTGCTGAATACCTAAAGACTCATTCATATAAATTTATTGAGAACAGAGATCGGATAATTCACCAGTTTAATTTACCTGTTCTAAAGATGAGAATACCAGGACAATTTGAATTACCTCGAGAACCCCAAAGAACTAATATGCACCACAGTATAAAACATATCACTTTCTATAATAAATTTTTTTCCTGAACAGGAGGCATAGCATACCAAGGCCAGCAGTATGTCAAAACCCATATAAAGCATAGTAACAAACTTATCTCAAAACAATAATGATGATGATGTATAAAGTAAGAAGCATAGGTACAACCAGGAATGAAGCAGACAGAGCAACTTGTACAAGTAATAGTTCAAATTTATGTGCAATTTAACTTACAGTGAGTAAACAACAAAAACCAAATAAATCACAAAGTATTAATTATATCTAAGCAGTCAAAAGGAGAACAACCTTACAAGTACTAAGAGCATCTCCGATGCAGCCTTCTATTTTTAGGGGGGTTGGTGAATATTTGGGTATATTCCCTGATTTAGAGGGATGAAAAGAGGACTGCTCCAACGCAGCCCTCTATGTAACAAAAATAATATGTTAATGTTCAATAATAATATTAATTTAAATGTCAATAAAACATTTAAAATTAAATTATTATTTAACAAAAATTATACCATTAGAACCTTCTCGCCGAGGCCTTTTAAATGAGATTAATATTGAATGCCTTTGGAGTCAATTTTAAATTAATTTATTTTTAATATAATATATATTATATTATTATTTAGTAAGCAAAAACATGTGGATCTATTTAACCCGCCCAAAGGAACTACAAACAGAAATACAGACTACATTATACGAGAAAAATATGATAATAATAAACTAAAAATCCGGCTGGTCATTTCCGTAACCACCGGTACCGTACTGATATCCAGACTGACCTCCATATCCAGCTCCTCCTGAAAATTGAGTAAAACTACCGAATTGAAAATCACTACCATTTCTGTTAATATTTTCCTGTTTTTTCCTTTCAAAGAATGCATATTCCTTCACATCAGCCAATCAATGTATTTTCAATGTTTGATAATGAAAATTTTAAAATTAATATTAAAATATTCAATATTAGTCTCATTATGAAGGTTTCGGCGAGATATTTCCAACGATATAATTTTTGTTTAAAATAGATAAAGTAAATATAAAGTTCTATTGATTTTAAATAATTAGTTTAAAATTAAAATACATTTGGTATACTTGAAAAGTTATGTGAGAGTTTAAGGGTAAAAATAATATTTAAAACTGTGAATAGTAAAATAGAGGGATCCCTCTGTATCTCCTTCATCCCTCTAAATTTAGAAGGATTATGGTGCTCCTCTATATTTAGAGGGAAAATAGAGGGCCATTGGAGTGGTTCTCCCTCTAAATATAGAGGAATAAGGGCCACTGGAGATGGTCTAATCTACAAACTTCAGAATCCAAAATCATACTTTTTCTCAAATTTAGGTCATGTACACAAGAAACCCCTAACCTAAAGATCCTTGCGCAAATAGAATCCCTGAATTTTTTAGGGCACAAAGTGCTCTTAATCTTTAAGATCGTTCCTTTCACAAAGGCAGGAAATAAACTAGAAATTTGCAAAACAGGAGAGGAAAAAAAACCCCTAGGATTACCTTCAGGGGCCGCAGATTTCGGTTCCGCCGCCATTGATGAGAGGATCTCAACAAAACCTGCAATGATTTTGAAGAGAAAGAGCCCTAATAAGAAATGGATTGGTGAAAACGACAGATCTAGGATCACAAGACTCTAGTAATCTCACGAACCAATTTATAAAATAAAAAAAAAACAAGAAGATTGAGCAGGAATCGGACTAGGTAAAAGACGGTATCGCAGTCGAGTTTCTTTTATCAACAGATTTTAAGATCCCGCAACAGACACCAAGGCTTTATTATTTATATTATTTTGGATTTATGCATTTACACCCTTGGCAACATAACGTTTAGCATATCCATCTACATCTAAGGCTAGGTGAAAATGAACGACCAACCGGTTGATTGCTCCCTGGATCACCACTAAAAAGGGTGGGAGTGGGTTGTGTGGTGTTCGAGGCTCAAGCTCGGCTACGGCTAACGTACATATTAACAAGTATACTGTCATAGGATGGTAAAAACTGACGTACGATAACGACAATAATGAGAGAGAGAGAGAGAGAGAGAGAGAGAGAGAGAGAGGAAGGAGAGGAGAGGGGGGAGAGGGAGTGAGGGGGGAGGGCAGAGATCCAGAGAGAAGGGAGGGGGAAGAGTAGGGCTATAAATGGTACCCAAAAATCTGATCCTATTTTTACAAACGGGGTGGGTTTAGATCTAAAATTAGATCTAAAATTCTTATCGGGTCGAGTTCGGATATGACTATTTCAAACCTAAAACCCGATAACAAACTCAAAAAGAGAGTAAATATTATAAAACGGTATTTATCATCATACATTTCACTATATTTAAATTAATAAAATTATAAAAATGAGAACTTGATCATATTATTATAAAAGTAAAGTATATAAATTTTCATTTTGCATCTAATAAAATTAAAATGCACTTTAAAAATTAACTTTCATTGAAACTTTAATACACCTATTTAAAATCTGAATCCGACCCGAACCTGATAAGAAAGAAGAGATTCCAATCCGAACCCGAGTCTGAACCCAAATTCCTTCTCGGTTCCCGTATACACCCCAAGGGAAGAGGGAGGGGGAAGAGCAAGAGCAAGAGAGAAGGGGGAGATGGACAGACGGATGGGAAAAAATTATGAAGAAGCACGAGAGAAAACCTCATTTGGTCGGTTTTGATAAAAATTTCCCATTGATTGATATTTTGTAAAGTATTAAGTAATCTTCTTATATTTTTTCTTATTCAACGAAAAAATGGACATGAGAAACTCGATTTTGGTGATAAAAAAATAATAAGAGAAAAGTATTAATGAAATAAAGTAAATTATTTTCTAATTAAAGAGTTGTGTACCAAGTTCGTTGTAAGGAATTAGAATTTTTTTTTTTAAAAAATACTCAAATATATTTTCGTTGAATTTTTCTATATGTCTTCAAAAAAATTAATGATAATAATTGTAGTGGTCAGATTTTGACTCTTATCACGATCGTGACACGTGTCCCACCCCTTTGAGGTATCATGTCTCTGCCAGCAGACCCAGCTCACATATAAGTCTAATATGAGCCCAAGAAGGAAGTCTCGAGCATATGGGCCCAAGAAAAAAGACTTGGGCCTCAGTCCGAGCTTGTATCTGATCAAAATTTACTTACCGGGAGCCACTATTAAATCGGAGTTACGCGACTCTCCGAGACGCCAATAATCAACACAAGGATCATTTCCTATCAGTACAAGAACCCTTCCCGAAACCACCCAAAGTTCCGACACGAAAACCCTCCGGAACTCGCTACTCCTGCACTACTTACAGCTGGATAGTACGATCCTGCGATTCATGGATCCAGCTACGATGTCAGATCATCCCCACATTCTAAACATTGTAACGTCCATATATCAATGTGAGTTTTTATGAATAGTTGTGGATATCTCTACATAATGATCTTAGGAATCAAGCAGCGCGATCTGAGCAGTTATAAGGAAATCATAACATCGAATCATGCAGTTGTGTGGATTTAAAATATCCGTAGCTACGAAGACAGCTAAGACGGGTATAAATACATCTCCTTCTCCATTGAGAAGGGGGTTGGCTTTTGATTACTATATCAAATCCCAGAAATTATAATCGAGCATCACTCTACAGAATTCATTGTAATTCTCTGACATTATAGTGAAGTCTCTCCCTCTCTTGTGTTTTTTTCATTCGGGTTTTTCCCGTAAATTCTTTATTATTTGCGATTACTTACATCTGATCTGCTCACTTATAATTCGTGGTGTGGATAAATTCTCCAAGAATTTTCCTCCACAATAAATTTCATTGTTATTTTATATTTATAATCTTAATTATTAGTTAATCTCAATTAGAAACTCATCAACCAATCTAATTTGGTTTAAGTGACTTTTTTTTAAAAAAACATGATAAATTTTATAGAAACACAAATCCTATTCAAAATATAGCAAAGAAATAGTAAGAAATAACTTATTAATAAATTTCAAAAACTGTAAAATATATGAGTTTAAATTAATTATCTATTGCTAAATAATTTGCGCATGGTTTTCTTGTCACAAATTTGAAAATGAAATTCCTTTATCATGGTTTTGTCTTGAATCCAGTGTAAGCTTTCTGTTTGTGCAGTGTTTGGTGAAGTCAAGAGGCTGGAAAAGTTAGATTTTTTTGAGCTCATCTGTCAGTTTTGTGCTTCTTGCTTTTTTGACGGTATGTTGTTTGAGAAAATCAGAAGTAGAAAAAATTAGCGCTGATATCTTTAAAACGTCAACATTTTTCCTCTTCACTTTCACTGCAAAATGGAGAGATAATGGGCTGAAAACTGACATTGTAAAACCCACCACCAAGCTTTTTCCTATTCATTTTCACTTCCAGTTTTTAACAGTTGAATTGTGAGTTTCCTCTCCTCTCTTTCATGTGCCAAACAGGCCCTAAGTCTAGTGAGGGTAATTACTAATGAGGGTGAGATAGGTCCCTGCATTGATAATTATTTGGCTAGGGCCAAGTCCATTACAGATATACAAAATAGCATTCATGTCCATCAGACCATGAAAAAGATGGAACAGAAAGCTGTTACAAAAATGTGTTGCAACTCGCATCACAACATCTTCTTGTTTTAAAGAGAGAAAATGTTGACTTTTTGTTTGCCTTCATGCTTGGGACTCAACAGAAACTTTCTCAAGTTCAACTAATCTGTACGTCCTCACGATAGCAAATTTCGGCAACAAAATGCGGCAGCCCAGAATACTTCGTTGCAGTTGGATCAAAGCTGAGGTTGAAATCTGACAATTTCAACTCACAATCTTAGGACGCTACTAGCTATCAGTTGAACACGTAATTTTGTAGTGTATTCTTACTCAAAGTGCAAAACAAATGCAGCATGGTAGAAGGAAGAGGCAGCTTGAATGAGAAAAATGAGATGAATGCAAGGAACTTGGAGATGGCCAAGAAGAAACTCTAGATCACAAACAATCAGCCAAGAAGACGACACAGAGCATATAACGAGGTTCGGCAAGCTTGTCTACTTTCCTTGGACAGAATAGATAGAGATCTGTTGATGATTTATAACTTTTACAAAAGAGAGGAGGATCTCACGTTTTTCCATTGTCCTAGACAATTAATACACTTCTCTATTTATAACGTTGGTGGGGGGGGGGGGGGGGGGGGGGGGGGGGGGGGGGGGGGGGGG